>OVAX01002282.1:0-31419 GCA_900406405.1 Lepidium africanum
CACAAACGTTCATATTTATAGAAAATATTTAGTTTTACTGTGCGTGCATAGTAACGTGTGGACTCCACACAAAATAATAAAATTTGCCGAATTTGTTGACATTTTGTAACAGATAACTAGTTAATTTATTATGGTATTATTATGATTATGATATTAGCAAAACTGGTTTCAGGTATAAAACATGTGGCGGGAGATATATTTACAAAGATTCCAGATGGAGATGCTATCTTCATGAAAGTAAGTCCCTATATATATATCAACCAAAAAATACATATAAAAACTTGAATATCAAAGTCATATACTAAAGCATAATAACCTTGAATCATTAGAGTGGATATTACATGATTGGAGTGACGAACAATGCCTAAAAGTTCTAGGAAACTGTTGGAAAAGTCTTCCAGAAAATGGAAAAGTGATAGTAGTGGAAATGGTAACACCGGACGAAGCAAAGAGTGGAGATATATGGTCTAACATTGTGTTTGGTATGGACATGACAATGTTAACACAATTTGATAGTAAAGAGAGACCTCTTTTTGAGTTTCAAATATTAGCCTCTGCATCAGGTTTTTCTCGTTGTGAAATTGTATGTTCTGCTTTTCAATTTTCCGTCCTCGAATTCTATAAGTAGAGATTTAGACACATGCCACTACATTTGATTTGGGATGTAATGCTTGTGTGTTAGCTAATGTTTTTATATTTACAATTGTGATGTACCGTGAACGTTTCGTATTTTTAGATTTATTTTCTTTTTATTTTCCACTCAAATTATAGGGTTAAATTAATGAATAATAAATCATTTTTGCATAATTAGAAAATAACAAATGGTTTTCTGTTAATAAGGATCTAACAATCGTATTACAAATATATACCAATATACCCCTGAGGCTACATAGTTACAATAAATGTTAGCATAATAACATTTGTAATACACCGTTGACAAATAAGGTAATAAAATAAGGTAACAAGATAATTATTATATAATTAATATATTTAAATATAGAAAAATGTTGAATAGTAGTATTTAAACAAATTATAACAAAAAAAGTTAACATGTTATTTAATATGTTATCATGTAATATTATAGGTACATAGTTACCAAACATATTAAATGTAATAAAAATGGAAGAGTTAACATGATAATAATATTGATATCTAGTAATATTAGAAGTTACATCAAAAACTTTTTTATTAGCATTGAGTATAACGATTTAGAGTAAAACTTTTTTAAAACATATATATGTAATATATTATATAGTTACAAGGATAAAATGGTCAATATTTTATAGGGTTTTTGCTCTTATTGCATCATTAAATATGAGAAAACGTTTTGTTAGAAAATAAAAATTCACCAAATTATATAGATATAATATACTGTTTAAATTTTACAATGTTGGTATACGGAGAACTATCAGAACCAGCGAAATACAAGAATATCTTCAGAGACTAATGCCCAAAATAGAGGAGTAACATTACATGAACACAAAAAAAGAAAAAAAAAAACTAGATCAACTAAGGAAGGAAACTCAAAAAATGATAACACGAGCCCGCTAATCGAAGTTACTGCAAGGCCATACGAAGTCATAACTAGTCACGAAACCTCTTGTAGTGGATAAAAGGTATCTCACAGATGAAGAACCAGGATCCTCTACCGATAAGAAGATAACTGAACATTCTTCTTGGGATGGCGAAATCGAAAACCAAATTGATCATTTGACGCCTCAATAGAACCCACGAGAAGAACTGACCTCGATTAGGCCAAAGAGTACATATAGGAAGTGAAACAGCCACAACACCTAGTGGAAACAAAACCCTAAAGAGCATAGTCACATATCGAACCAGAGAGAATTAACCAAACATTCAACTCTGGGAAATAAGAACCGTGAACCAAACCTAAATTGGTTCTAAGACACCCCTAAACCGAAATTAAGGCCCTTAGATACACCATCTAACAAAAAAAAGATAGAGATACAAATACAAGAACGAACTAAAACGAGCAAAAATCAAAAATCTGACAAGCATGGAAAGGAGCATCGCTGAGAGAACTGCCGAAGAGGAGGGCTTGAACTCTAGTGAGAAGGGAGAATCTGACGGCAAGAATTCTTGAGCACATTCGATCGCCTTGAAACCAGGAAGGAAAAGCCTCTTCTTTAAAGCCACTCTGCCAAAGAAGCTCATCTTCCCAAATCTGGCCAACAAAACTAACCACCATTGAAGAACGAGATAAGAGAAGCTCCATGCAGACAAAAACATACGTTAAAATTAGTCTCGCCATTCGGAAAGAGAGTTGCCAAAAGATTAAGTAAAATAGGTTAACGAGAGTGGTGTTGTAAGAGTCACTGACCGCCATATACCAAACCCTAGATCAAACAGAAGAAGACGATGCAAAGGTTAGAGTCAATGATACAATGTTTAGGAGAGAGGATCTTTTAAATTAATTACTTAAAAACCGCTTTAAACTTTGAAAAAGGCCATTTATGAAGGAATTTAACAGTTTTTTAAAAAAAATTCACAGAAAAGCTGTGGACATGTGGGCGAGTTGTAGTGCTCTCTTTACAAATCCTTAGACACCGGGATTCAATCTCTCTCAATACAAGTGGAAGAAAAAATGGTTATTTTGGGGTGTGAGCTTTAGTTACGGATTGAGACTTATTTATCCAATTGTTGACAAAAAAAATATTTACAATAGACATCTTTAGGTAACGATTATAAAACAGATAAGTTGTCGAGGCTACTAGCCTTATCTCTAGCTTTTATATATGTGATATAGGTATTTTGTAATTGGGTTTTCAGAGGGTTTTGACTTATTCTTCGGGCTTAATTGGATTTTTTTCCGGACAGGGTAAACGAAATCAACATGGGAACATGTAGTACTCAGAGAAGTCTATAGGCATTGCATGTGGAATTTGAAGTGCTGTTATTACCGATAACGTGCCTATTTCCCAAGGAATCAACGAGGTCTCGATAGCTATGGCATGCTCTGAGGTGGTTAAGATGGTGGAGAAACAATCAGAGTTGCCATCTTTCGAGCCTATATTAAAAATTTTACAAGATTTCGTAAGTTATTTTGTTTTTTTTCCCTATCCCTAATTTTCGGAGGGTTAAACTATAAAACTGATCTTTTGGCATATAATGTTAGAAAACTTTCTAAAAGATCAAAATTTTGTAAATAAGGTTCTCAATCAAATTGGTTTCATGCTTTTTCTATAATATCTAAGTAAGATTAACAAAAAAAATGTCACACAAAAACTTTTTTACAAAAACAAAATTCGCAAAATAATTGATACCTACATGTAGATTCTCTTTGCTACGCGTTAGGGTTTAGTATTTTGTACAAAACTGTAATTTTATCAAATGTTAAAAAAATATATACACACGTAATCATTACTCAAAAATACTATTTACAAATTTTATAATCTCTAAAAATGCCTATTTCAATAAAAAAACATTTTGAGACTTCGCTTATATTAGAATTTTGACCACATCGTGTTAGTTACCTCATGGTGGGGTAGATAAAGTGAAATAATGTAGGGTGATTTACTCAAATAGGGCAAAATAATAGGGAAATGACTTAAATAGTATGGAATAATCATTAATTACTCAAATAGTATTTTTTTAATTGCCATTTTGCCCTTTTGTCATGTGGAAAAAAAAACGTAATAACGAAAATGCCATTAATGAATTTTGACACGTCAGTGCGTGGATCCGCCGCCACGTCAGCATAAGCTCAGTCAAACTTAACCAAACTCTACCAAGGTCAACCACACAATAATTGATCTTCACAAAACTCTGTCGAATAAACACCATACTACCTTTGTATATTTGGGAAGCAATTTTGTTGGATACTAAGTATTTTAGGTTTTATTAATGTGGTAGAGTTTGGCTGTTTTTTGCCCCTTTGTGGTGGAGTTTGGTTGAGCTAGAAACGGTAGTGTGGTTGAGCTTGGCAGAGTTGTTTGGTTGAGTGTGGCGGAGGTTCGTCATCGCGTGGTTGAGTTTGGTTGACCTTTATTTGACAGTGTGGTGGAGTTTGGTTGAGCTAGAAACGGTGGTGTGGTTGAGCTTGGCAGAGTTTGGCGAAGGTCCGCCACCGTGTGGTTGAGTTAGGTTGACCTATATTTGACAGTGTGGTGGAGTTTGGTTGAGCTAGAAATGGTGGTGTGGTTGAGCTTGGCGGAGTTGTTTGGCAGAGTTTGGCGGAGGTCCGCCACCGTGTGGTTGAGTTTGTTTGACCTATATTTGACAGTGTGGTGGAGTTTGGTTGAGCTAGAAACAGTGGTGTGGTTGATCTTGGCGAAGTTGTTTGGCTGAGTTTGGCGGAGGTCCTCCACCGTTTGGTTGAGTTTGGTTGATCTATATTTGACAGTGTGGTGGAGTTTGGTTGAGTAAGCAGTGATAGTGTGGTTGAGCTTGGCGGAGTTGTATGGCGGAGTTTGGCGGAGGTACTCCACCGTGTGGTTGAGTTTGGTTGAGTTATATTTGACAGTGTGGTGGAGTTTGGCTGAGTTAGCAACGGTAGTGTGGTTGAGCTTGGCATAGTTGTATGGCGGAGTTTGGCGGAGGTACTCCACCATGTGGTTGACTTTGGTTGAGTTATATTTGATAGTGTGGTGGAGTTTGGCTGAGTTAGCAACGGTAGTGTGATTGAGCTTGGCGGCGTTTGGCGGAGGTACTCCACCATGTGGTTGAGTTTGGTTGAGTTATATTTGATAGTGTGGTGGAGTTTTGTTGAGTTAGCAACGGTAGTGTGATTAAGCTTGGCGGAGTTTGGCGGAGGTACTCCACCATGTGATTGAGTTTGGTTGAGTTATATTTAACAGTGTGGTGGAGTTTGGTTGAGTTAACAATGGTAGTGTGGTTGAGCTTGGCAGAGTTATATGGCGGAGTTGGCGGAGGGCCTCCACTGTGTGGTAGAGTTTGGTTGAGTTATATTTGACAGTGTGATGGAGTTTGGTTGATTTAGCTACAGTAGTGTGGTTGAGTTTGGTTGAGTTATATTTGACAGTGTGGTGGAGTTTGGTTGAGTTAGCAATGGTAGTGTGGTTGACCTTGGCTGAGTTATATGGCGGAGTTTGGCGGAGGTCCTCCACTGTGTGGTAGAGTTTCGTTGAGCTTGTCCATTGTGTGGTAGAGTTTTGGTAGAATTTTATTTGATAGTGTGGTAGAGTTTGGTGGAGTTAGCAACTCTAGTGTAGTAGAGTTTGGCAGAGTTATATGGTAGAGTTTGGTAGAGGTCGTCCACTGTGTAGTAGAGTTTGGTAGAGATTTATTTAATAGTGTGGTTGAGTTTGGTGGAGTTAGCAACGCTAGTGTAGTAGAGTTTGTTTGAGTTATATGGTAGAATTTGGTCCAAGGAGCTTACCCCGAATAGTCCTGACAACGGGTTCTCTGCCCCTGCGGGGATGGAGTGACAGAAGTTTTGATCGTCCACTATGTGGTAGAGTTTTATTTGATAGTGTGGTAGAGTTTGGTGGAGTTTTAGCAAGGCAAGTGTAGTTTTTGTTTGGCAGAGATAGTTCATTTAACCTAGTTTGTAGAATGATGATTTTATCCCTTATTTATCGCATAACCTACTTTCTTTTTTGCTCAGTTATTGCAACCAAACACCATTGAAGCATACAAATCACCATTGTTGCTTGACCTTATTCTTTATATTTTGAACTCGTTTCTTGATTTGGATCTATGGATAAAATCACCTTAGTTTGTGGAAGTTGGAAATTTGACCATCGTAAATAAATTTACCACACTATAAAATAAATTTATGTCATCTTAAGCATCATCACCAATAAGATCCCTCATGGATGTGATTCTCTTCAATGTGTAGTAGTGGGTTATGCTTCTGTTTACCAACGGGAGCCTTCCTGCTGCAACCAACCTCTTGGGGTACTTCTCTTATTCCCCCGTAACTGTGAAAAGAAAACAATAAAACTAAAATCAACCACACTAAAAAATAACTCAATAAAGATCATCCAAAAAAAACCAAAGTCAACCACACTAAAAAATAACTCAACCAAGATCATCCAAAAAGAACCAAAGTCAACCACACTAAAACATAACTCAACCAAGAACATCCAAAAAGAACCAAAGTCAACTACACTAAAAAATAACTCAACCAAGAACATCCAAACAAAACCAAAGTCAACCACACTAAAAAAATAACTCAACCAAGATCATCCAAAAAAAAACCAAATTCAACCACACTAAAAAATAACTCAACAAAGATCATCCAAACAAAACCAAAGTCAACCACACTAACTCATAACTCAACCAAGATCATGTCATTGAAAAGAATCACAGCCATGAGGGATCTTATTGGCGATGATGCTTACGATGACACCAAACTCTACCACACTATAAAATAACTCTACCAAACACTACTATCAAGATATACTTTTACTCGATTAAACTCGGCCAACATGAAACCAAAGTACACCTAAATCTATCAAACTATAATCAACATGTAACCAAAGACCAACCCAGAAAATCAACCAAAATCTACCGAATGACAAACTAATAATGGAGATTAAACCCAGAAAATCTAAACCCTCAGACTTGGAATACAACATTTACCTTTACCAAATAATGACTTGAATCTTTAGATTAGTAAGTTTAGGGTTAGAAATTTCTCAAACCCTAGGAAAAACAAAATCAATATCAATATGTTAGAAACCCATTTCGATTTGGTCAAAACCATACGATTTAGAGTTCAAAATCGCAAAGCATATAGTACNCGATTTAGAGTTCAAAATCGCAAAGCATATAGTACATTACCTTCTATTTGGAGTTTGAAATCATGAAAATAGAGAAAGACGAAGAATACGTCGCGAAAAGAGGAGGAAGAGAAAGAGGAGGAGTTTTTCCTTTTTCTTTTTCTTTTTTTATTTTTATTTTATTTTTTTGTTTCAATGGCAATTCTGTAAATAAATGGACAAGCCTTTCTTTTTGTGACTTTTCCCATCCCTTTTTTTTTGGACAACTTTTTGAAGACTATTTGAGTCATTAAGGTATAATTGTGAACTATTTGAGTCATTATTTTAATAATGTATCATGCTTAGAGCTCTAGGAGGTAAATTATTATTTATATCTTATAGTCTTTTCACAAGAATCCTAATCGGGGAGAAATTATGGAAATTTGGCCGGAAATTACGGTTAGATATTCATCACATTCTATGCCTAAAAATCTTTGTCGATAATAGTTATGGGAAGTTGGTCATAGTCATTATTATATTTCAGTCATCCAGAATATCCAAAAAATTTGGTCGATATTCGTTATCTGCACCACATCTAACTATAGTCGCCATCCCATTGTTTCTGGCTTCTTTTTTCCTTCACCTGTTTTAACACTTCGTATATAAATCATTCTGATTTGGTCGATTTCTTGACACTTGTCCCTAAAATTTTTCTATTTTGTAAAGGATGGGTTGACCTAAATACAATCTTAGTGAGTTAGTGTAACCAAATAAATGTTTTCTCCATTATTGCTTATAACTTAACTATAAAAACAAAAAGTTTAGATATAACGTTTGGCTGCATATCTGTCTAGTCTTGGGTCATTATTGGTCATCTAAACAAATGTCTCTGATCAATCTATGGAATTTCACTCTATAAAATGGCACAAAATGAAATTTGAAACCATCCCACATATTTAGTATCACTCCCTTCAAACAAGAACAAAATGGAAAACCAATTTGCAGTGTCCACAGCTACTTACCTTGAACCTAAATCTAGCCAAACCAAAGGTGCACAACAAGTTGAAGACGCCAACTTGCTAGGGACGAGGCTCTCGAACCTAGCCGCCTTCCCCATGGTTCTTAGAGCCGTCTTGGAGCTTGGTATTATTGATATCATTGCCACTGTAGGTGATGTTATGTGGCTCTCACCTTCTGAGATAGCAAGAAGACTCCCAACCAAACCTAGCAACCCGGAGGCTCCAATGTTGTTGGACCGTATGCTCCGGTTTCTCGCTAGTTATGCAATCTTTAAGTGTCAAATTGTTATAATACAAGATAATGGTCAGACCGGAAAATTGGGAGGGTATATGCAGCCGAACCGGTCTGCAATTATTTACTGAAAGATAGTGAAGGGTTAGACTCTTTTGTGCCTCAACTCATGTAAACCTTAGTGAAGTCTAACATCAATTCTTGGTACGTTTAATAATTATTGAAGACTATTTTCAATCAAATATATATAGTTGATTTTAAATTGACTAGACCGGTCGGTTTACAACAAACGGTTTATAATTGCGTATACCATCAAATGACTAATAAGCTTCTTTTTTACACAATAGGAGACATCTCAAGGGTGTGATATTAGAAGGTAAAGATGCATTATGACATTATTCAAATACATTAAGTCGGATGAACAATACTGCAAACTGTTTGGTCGGGCTATGTCGGAATCTTCCATTATGGTTATGAAAAAAGTTCTCGAAACTTACGATGGATTCAATGATGTGAAGACATTAGTGGATGTTGGAGGAGGTAATGGTCACGTACTGAGTCTCATCACTTCAGAGTATCCTCAAATTTGGGTATCGATTTCGATTTACATCCGGTTATTGCTTGTGCTCCTCTCTATCCCGGTAAGAATCATCTTTAAAAAAAATCCTCCTTATTTAAGTGGAAGCAGGTTTAGTGAAAACTAGAGATGTTAAAATGGGTTTTCAGTCCCATGGGTACCCACAACCCATAAATTATTGCAGGCTTAAAAACCCGTTTTTAGCATTAAAAAAAACTGGGCTCAAAATAGGCGGGTACCCGTAAGTAAAAAGTCTTTTTCAGGTTTACCCTACTAGGTAATTGGTACCCACTGAGGACCATGAAAGATTATGTTATTTTACTTTGTAATGTGCTCTTTTCCTTTGCAATGTCTAATTACGATTGCTTAATTAGAGTCGTTATTACTTCTTCTTTTTTCATTTTAGTAAAGTTATTATTACATCACTTGGATGCTCATGCAACCAATCATTTGCTAATGCACCACTATTTTGCAATACTAATTAAACTTTTGCAAAATTAATGAGTATTTAGATATTTTTTCGGTATTTGTGTGTTCAGGTATTTGTTAGTTTTTTAAATATAACTTGAATCCAAACTCGATCCGTGAATATAAATCTTGAGATATAAAATATAAATTTGGGTACCCGCGGGTATCCATGTGTTACCCATAGTAACCTGAGCTTTTTCGGGGTTACCCAAAATCTCCTGGGTTTTTTCTGGACTTTTTAAATTTGAGTTTTTTATACACAGATTTAAACTGGGTTTGAGTGAGGCTGGGTTTTTTTACCCACCGCAACATCCCTAGTGAAAACTTTTAAAAAAGTAATAATTTTTCAGAGTTACTTGCAGTAAAACTTGGTTTCCAGTAAAACTTGGTTTAAGAAATGTTGTATCCATTGTAATTTTTATGAAACAATCAAATTTATAGGGAAAATTAAGCTTGATATATGGTTAATTCATTTAGTTGATCATAATTGTCACCTGGAACTTAAAAATATCATACATCAAAACTCCAACCATTTTAATTGTGATATTGATAAAACTGGTTGCAGGTATAAAATATATAGGAGGAGATATGATTACAACGATTCCATATGGAGATGCCATTTTCATGAAAGTAAGTCCTATACATATCAACCGATAAATACATGAAAGATATGAATATCAGAGTTAATATTACACTATAAATTAATAACCTCGAATTGTTAAGTGACGAAGAAAGCGTAAAAATTCTTAAAAACTGTTAGGAAAAGTCTTCCAGAAAATGGAAAAGTGATAGTGGAAATGGTTACACCGGACGAAGCCAAAAGCGGAGATATATGGTCTAACATTGTGTTTGGTATGGACATGACAATGTAAACACAATTGGATAGTAAGGAGAGATCTCTTTCTGAGTTTCAGATTCTAGCTTCTGCATCCGGTTTTTCTCGTTGTGACATCGTATGTTCTGTTTTTCACTTTACCGTCATCGAAATCTCTAAGTAGATTTGACAACAACTACACATTTGGGACGTAATGATTGTGTGTGATCGTTTGTTTTTATATGTAAGATTGTGATGATCTTTCTTTTTCTACATTTCGTAATGTTTTATTATCAGTGTGAACTGTTATGTGAATTGTAATTTGGGACATTATGGTGAATAAAGTGATATATAAAAAAAACGAAACTGTCATGCTTAGGGCTCTACGAGACAAAATATTGCTGCATCTTATAGTCATGTTACAACAGTTCGATTTTTGGAAAACAATTTAGGAACATGATGTAGTTTGCCAAAAACTTCGTCATCAACTCGGTAAATCTGGATCCAACCTTCTCTGTATAGCAGCTGCACCCTGCATGCATCAATATCGAAAACGTTACAGTAACAAATGATAGCTTATTGATGATCCAAAGCACAGAGGAACAAAAATAGGGTTTTTGTATTAAACCTCCATGTCTCCAATTTTGTACAAATACACCATTTCTTCCTTTAGCCGAGCTTGTTCTTTCATAGCTTGCGCCTGCCAAGTTTCATAATCTCATAAGATTTGTGCGAATAAAGCAGATTAATGTCAAAGACTGTGAGAATTCAAACAAAACACTGACCATTCCGCCTTCCATTGATCTCTTTAGAGCTAGAACTTCTTCTTCCTTTTGTTTTTCGCGTAATTCCTGCATCTCTAGCCTGTAACAAGCACAAAAATACATTGCCTTTTAAGTAAATGCATCCAACAGTATTACTATATCTTGTTGACTACAAATATAAAGTAAGAGTCGTTGGTTACCGGCGTTGTTCTTCATCATTGAACACAGTACGTTCACTTATCCCAGCTTTCTTCAAACCCTTTTTCATCTCTTTTTCCAACTTACGTCTATAGTAACCATCAATATCATAGTATCTACAAAAATTCCAATCTTTGATGAACAACTAATCTCAACCATAAGTTTTCAACAACATACAAATATCCACATAACAAAAGGAGCTTACTTTTTGGAGGTGAATGTACCAGTATTGTGATCTTCCATAAAACTGTGGAAAAACGCAAATTCAATTGCACAACATTCAGAACCCATAAGAACTTCGTATGAACATAAACTCCATTGCTACATCGCAACAAATATCACTGTACATACTCTTTAAACATTTTCTTCTCTTCCCAAGGTGGCAAGCTTTCCAAATTGACCTATTGAAGCAGACAGATAATCAGAATCAATTAGCGGGGTCTGAAAACAGGGTTAGGATTCTGTAATTCTTATCGGTTTGAATTCCACAGCACAATAAGATCATATAAAGGCTATATATTATGTATAGACTTACCTCTTTTACTTCAAGCAACCATGCTGTGAACTCTGGTCGTTTATTCCTACATATATGAATGTAATCAACAACTTCGATATCCAAATCGTTTCAGACACAGGAAACACAAATACAAAATCCAGGCAGTAAATCACTAAGATTCTCAACTCAAATCTCCACAAAGACTCAACATTGTAGGACTAAAATCACATCCAAGACTGCATAGGGCAAGAACTTCCAAAAAGAGGTTAAATTGATAGTAAGAGACAGAAACTTTACCACATATCAGTTTCTCTGATGATTCCATACTTTCCCCATGATTCAGTGACTGCTCCTTTCTTCACTTTCTCAGACTTCTTATTCTTCTTCTTCTTCTTCTTCTTCTCCTTCTTTTTTCTATCTCCATCAATTCCTTTCTCAGACTTGCTCCTCTTCTTCTTCTCTTTCTCTCGTTTCCTTCTCTTCCTCTCCCTCTCTTCTCTCTCCCTTCTCTTTCTCTTCCTTCTTCTCCTCTCATCCTCACTCTCACTCTCCTCAGAATCAGAATACTCCGACGAATAATCCGACTCCGATTCTGATTCCGAATCTGAGCTGCTACTCGAATAATCACGGCGTCTTCTCCGAGACTTCCGGTCTGATTTCCTTTTCCCTCTGGCCTTTCTACTTATACGTTTATCATCTTCCGACTCGCCACCACTTTCTAAACCAGATTCAGAACCGGATACTTCGCTGTCTTTTGTTCTCCTCTTAGATTCACGGCGGCGACTCACATCTTTTTCTTCACCCAAATCCTTTCCGTCACCACATGCTCTCTCTCGAGACGATTTTCTTTTGTAGTCTCTATCCTCCACGTCGGCTTTCGTATTCTCCGGCGGAGAACCGTCATGGTCTCTTCCCATATTGCTAAAGCACCGGCGAGTTACCTAGGCCCTGAATCGAAGGCGTGATGAACCATTAAAATCCCAAAAGTAAATGCGAGTATTAGTACTTATTATTAAATTGGGCCACAATTAATTAAAGCCCATTAGTGACGAGGCCACTGAGACAATTGGTACAAGCTTATGTGTTGAGGCAAGCAAATATCCTGGACGTAAGCTTAACTCTATATACATTACATTTGATCTCATGGCCTCGGTGTTTACGAAATTGTTTCCAGAAATTCCATCATTAGCCTCTTTGGTTCGTACCCAATTTAGTCTAATCCTGTTGGTGTTTAGCATGTATTAATATCCTGAGACCCAACCCATTGTAGGAAAATACTTATGTTCATATATATCATTATCATCATCTGTTTCTGGAACAGACATATATATAGTTCAAGCCAAGGAAATACAAGCACAACAATGTATAGTTTACACAAATACAACAGCGACAAACTATGGCTTTGTAAAGCTATGGACCAAGCAATATAATTATATCACAGACTGTACAAAAAACTGGAGCTAGAAGAATAAACACAAGTTGGCTCAAAACAAAAAGAGGCAGAGGATAATGCAGCAAAGGAAGAAGATTGATACCCGATGTAGAGACTTCTCTACCTGCACCATCCTCTGGTTGTTGTTGTTGTTTCCATAGATGGTTCGGTCGTTTCTGTAAGGATGAGTCAAAGTATTTGTAAACGTCCCAAATATCCTCGTGTATACCATGTCCCCAAACATTCCTATTACCGGGAACAAGAAACTCATCATGACTGCATTGGCTAGATCAGTTGATGATTCAGCTGCAGTGAAGCCACCGTAATGACGAGGTGACTGAGCTTGATAATGGTGTTGCAAGCTCGGGTTTAGAGATGAAGCTGAATTGATAAGATTGTTTAAAGGGGATGAAGTGGGTCTTTGGGGTATTAACCTAGATTCTGAAGAAGACGAAGAAGAAGACATGCCTCTTCCGTAAAGTGGAACCAATGATTCGATGGAGATGTTAGATTTGCAGACAGGGCAGTTTTGCTGCTGAACAATGGAAAGAGAAGATGATTTCTGCACATCTAACCATGTGTAAATGCATGGCCAACAGAAAAGATGTCCGCAGAGAGTCACAATTGGATCATGAGCCGTTTCTAGACAGATGTTGCAGTCGAAACAGCCACTTTCATTAGAGTTACGTTCCGTTGGAACTGTGATGAGATTAGGCTTTTGTGTCTGTATAAACCCATCACCATGTCCTTGTTGAGCATCAAACCTGAAGAAATTCCCTTCCATAGGGGTAAGTAAGATCCTGAATTCAGGGGAAACAACAAAGTCAGGTCATTTAATAACAAAGAACACAACTTTACGAGAACCCAAAAGCATACAAACTCTTAAGGTTGAATATACTTCTGAAGTTAAAGGAATACAAAAGTAAGGTTAATAAGAGCTCATAAGAAGAAAAAAGAGATTCATGACTATTTTGACTTTATGGATTATGTGAAAATGGTGATTTTATCACCTAAGTCAAGCATCATAAGAAAGAAAACCAACGAAAATGTTACAGATATCTAATTAATAAACATCTTGTTGATTAATAAAAATCTTTACCTTTCCGATTACAAACAAACGTTTGAGGTTTCATTCGAAATTTACGATTCAAATACTGTGGAAGGAAAAAGATAAAAGATAAAAGAAAAATAAATCCCAATTAATTACCTAAATCCAGAAAAAAAAACTCCTTAGACTACATTTATCAAAACTCCTGATTGACCTATACGATAACCACTCGAGAGATTCAAAGAAGGAGAGAGAACATACCGAATCAAAGACGAAAGATTATAAAAACCTCGAAATCGAGAAGAAGGCTTAAGAAGAGAGAGATCTTAAGGATTCGAATATTGAGAGGAAGAGAGTCAGTAGAGAGGCTTGTGACGATGAACGATAATGATGGTGATGTTGGTGACGACCACGATAATGATTGATGACTAGTTCTTCGTCTTTCATCTTACCAACATCATCACATAAATAAATCAAAATATATGTATTTTAAGTTTAAGGAAAACAGATGTTCTAAGAACTGGATAGTTTAAGTACTTTACTAGATGAGGTCGTTTAAACAAACAAATACAAAACAAAGACCAACAAATTTAAAATTTAATTAATTAATAACTTATTGGTCAGTAACAGTTTTTTGTTTATAACCCTATTCAAAACTGATGGCAAAATTTTAATTTGTTACAACAGCATAAAGATCTGTTTACCAAATTATAATTTACACTAAAAACTTCTGTCAATGACAGAAGAAGCTCTCTGGTTCCAAGTGCCATCAATGGAACCTCTTTCTTGCTTAGTAGCTCCAGCTGATTTCAGCATGGCCAGAGTTTGACACCGCCGCTTCAAGCTTCAACTTATTCTTCCGTCGTTTTTTCTTCTTCGAACTCGTTTCGTTTTCCTCTTCATCCACCATCTTCTTCTTGCTTTTCTTATTCTTCTTTCGAGACGACTCTCTAGATTTCTTACCAGGAGTATCTACTATCGGAGTGATGTCCCCATTGTTGGTATCCCCTCTTGGGAACGAACCTTCTTCGTCTTCTTCTAGCTGCCAATTGCAGAAAAGTCCACCATTGCTTTTGCCATTACTCATCATTGGCAATGGCTCTCCTGCTCCGGGAAGCAAGCTGTTGAAAGTGACATCCCCGTTTTTCCCACCTTTGCGTTCAGACAGGATTGGGTCTGGTCTGATTATTGTGCCAAGAATGCTTCGGTTTGGTCCTAACGCTAGAATCGATTTTGAGTTTGTTAAAGTAGTTAAGGCCATTGCAAAGGCTGATCGAATCTGTATATAAGGAAGCCGTCTCTGATAAGTATCAACGAGTATATATACTCTGCTAATAAACTAGAGAAGCAAATAGAAGAACCTGAAAGTAGTTGAATGAGTTCTTCCCAATGTCATTCTCTGGCGTCTGATTATCCAACAAAAACAAATATAACCAAGTTAATCTTTTGTCAAATGCAATTTATGTTTCTTGTATATAAAACAACCAGAGCTCACAGCTAACCTGTGGGTCCTCAATAGAGATAAGCCCTGGCCGGGCTGTGTTCAGGAAACTGGAGAGACAAATCGAAAGAAAAGACAACATATGAATCTTAACAGACATGAAAGATTGAGTTCGATGAGAATCAAGTAACTAAACTCTCCAATGTCTTAGTTTACTTACCCTTTGTTGCTCTTTGAAAAGAAAGAACCTCCTGTTTTGCAAGATATACCGACATCTGCGGTATTTAATTTTCGCCCGTAAAAGTCAAAGAATTTAACCTACAGGAAGATAAGGTTTTTAGCCAAGAAATGAAGCTAAACGATCACGGCTTTAAGTCACGATGACAAAAGCATACCAATAGAACTCCCAAGTTATGCTCGGGTGGGCTTCGACCATCCTTGAGGTACTGAATTATAAAAGAGACAAAGGTACAGAAACTCCAATTTAGAGATATAGCCTTTTAAAAAAGTAAAAGATCTGATCACGTGAATTCAAGTAAGTACTTTACTTTAAGAAATGCAATGAGCATTGCAAGAAGTGCATATGAACCAATTCCACCACTGTACACCTGAACAGAAAAATTAATGAATTTTTTTTTACTATGTTGCACTGTGAAGAGAGATGATATACTATTAAGAAAAGCAAACTATCATTTCCAGACCTCATTGAGCTCTCTCTGCTGTAGAAATACTTTCAGTATTAGACATAATGGTCGTAAAGGAGGCAATTTTGATACTGCATCCTGCAAAATAATTTGAGACTTGTCGTAAGATTGCATAGAATCAAATATGATAAGCTGTTGAAAAGTAAAATTCCGCATAAAATGACAAGATTCTTGAGAACTATCTAAGGCAAATTCTTGAGATTCATTGTTTATATAAAGCCAAACACATTACAAATGTACTATCACAAACCTGTATAAACTCAGCTGCCTTTGGTCCATTCTCCATATCAAAACTGCAAAGCCAGTGACATACTTAATACTAGCAAAATTCATATAATCTATTCACGAAACGAAAGTCTTATTTGTGTCTATATACAATTAAGCATGGAGTGCAAAGCTTTTGTTGAGGATACATAATAGCCTTAAGTTCAAAGTTCCTCTAAAAATTGCTACGAAATCAATTAGTATACTGCCTACAATCTATTAAAGATAAAAGCAGACTGAATCTAAAAGGGAAGCTAGTGGGTAAATAGGAAAATAAATAAAGACCTTAGATCAAACGCAATGTTGCTTTTCTTCTCAACAAACTTGATAATTGGTACACGAGCTTTAGCTATCACCTACACAATCAAAGCGCTAATTATGAGCCATAATCTTTCTAAGATAATGCCATATAAATAAAAGAAATTCAAAAGATACCAGAATGTTCTTTGCAATTCCTTTTTGTGACAATGCTCTGGAGAGTGCCCTCAGACCTAATTGAGGATTTGTGAGACCTGATTCTAGAATGACCACCTGTATATACAGCAAAAACGAGTAAAGATTTAGGCATGAAAATCTCTTTTCACAAAAACTTTACAGGCAGCCAACTTCAAAGTGTCGAAAATCTACGCTCCAGCCTAAAAGGTATTTTAGTTAATTGTACATCAGCCAACTAAACAAAAGTGTTGCGATTACACTTACATCTATATCACTTGTTGGAAGATAAAGCCCTGTCCTGTATGACCCAAAAACCTCAACCTACAATAGAAGAATATGAAGGACTTAGAGACCGCAGTTTATGAATTAAAAGAACAATCACAGGTAGTGAAAACTTTGAAGGTCGTACCCTGCAAGTCGGCCAGATGTATTTAATAACACTTGAGACACTTTGCACTGCTGCATCACGCTCAGCTTTTTCTGCTTGAGTTGGTAACAGAAAGTCACAGAAATCTACTATTTCTGCAAAATCCAAGATCGAATTTAGAGAAGCAAAACCAAACGAAGAATCAATGTTACAATACTATCCAGCAACTAGCTACTTCACAAAACAACCGAACTTACACGAACCTGAAATCGATGGCCAAATAATACAAAACTATTAAAACACCCAAACGTTGAAGAAGTAACAAAGCAAGCAATCGAATTAATAAGAACCCTACATTAACCAAATTATCTAGACTCAAAAAAGACTCATAACTTTTTGCACATTACCTTTATGCAATTGAAGCATTGGGATCTTAGAACAACTACTCTCACTGAACCAATTACTCTCCAATCTGGGTTTCTCAGCTTCTTCATTTTTCTTCCTCTTTTTACTCTTCTTCTTCGACACAACCGGTGTTACAGGTTCACCGGCGTTCTCATTCGTATCGGCGTCGACATCGAGGGAGAAAAAATCCACCGTATCTGATTCCACAGGGGTGGTATCGACAGTGAAATCAGATATCTCTTTACGGAAAACAGAATATTGGTGCGAATCTTCATGCGTAGTTTCCGGAGATAGATTCGAAACTGAGAAAGATAATGGGGGTAGACTATCGTACAAAAAAACTGGAGCCTCCGTCTTACCAGGAGACTCCATTGAAGATCGACGGAAGCTCAACCTTTGATGGGGTTTTTAGGGTTTCGAAGCCGCCGGGGAGGAGATGCTAACTCAAAATAATGTCCGAAAGGAAAAAGGAAACAACGAAGGAAAATTATTAGTTAATTTAGCAAAACAAAAAGGAAAATATATTTGAGAAAAGTGATTTTAAATTCTATTAGGAGTACTCTAAAACAAATTTTAAAGTTATCTCGACTTACCGGACCAATTTGATCGCAATAAGTGTACGATGTTTCAGTGTATACAAGGTAGAGTACAATTTCTCACGCGGGTAAGGAAGTCTTCATCAAAGCAATTGTTTATGCATTACCAATTTACTTGATGAATTGTTTTAAGCTCCTCAAAACTAGGTGTAACACAATCAATGAAATGGTTTCACATTATTGGTGGGGTTCCAAATCATCATAGAAAACTATACATTGGGTTTACTAGAAAAACCTGACTAAATCGAAATGGAGTGGTAGTATGGAATCATCCCTGATTTATTACAGTTAAATTAAACTCTTGTTAAAAATCAAGTCTAAAAATTGCATAACCGTCCAAACTGTTCTCTACCGTCTGTATCAAGCAAGATACTTTTCGAATTCAATAATTCTAATAGCAACATCCACTCGCCAATTGTCTTACGGTTGGTCTTTTTTACTTTATGAAGCTGAGTTTTTGAAATTGGACTTGCAATGTAGTATTGGTGATGGCAACACTACTTTAATCATACTGAATTCTTGGTTACCTACTACTCCCCCCAACTCTGTTACCGCTTTTTGATCCACAAATCAGAGTAAATGCTTTAACAGATGCTTAAACAAGACAATGGAATATGAAAAAATTCACCAGATGTTTGGTCCTCGTGATCATCAGATGATTTGGCAGACTTTCGTTCTCAATCCACCAACACTAGACATCTACATATGGAGCTACATATTAACTGGGATTTACTCAGTCAGGATATTATATGGCCTCGAGACAGCTTGGCAATGAGACAAGGAACATATCACCTCTTCATGATTCCAAATATTGCTTCCAAAATTTGGATGTTAAGTGTGATTCCCAAGTTACGACATTTCTTATGGCAGATCGCTTCTAAAGCAACTACTATTGCATCAAATTTTCGTTGTCGCAACAAGGCACATAACTTACAATGCTAAAAGACTAATGACCACGTCTTCTTTTTAAGTCCAATAATTTTTCAGATGTAAAATCAATATGTCCCAAAATGAGTATGCCTGTAAAAGCCCAAACTTTGGCCCAAGAATGAAAAGCAAGCCCAAATAATTGGCTTCAGCCCATTGATAGACTCACTCTCAGGAGGATACGTGTCCGAGCTTGACAAACATGCACGACGACGCGTGTACTCCTGAAGTCGACACCTGGGTTCCGCTAAGAGAACATGCATGCTGACACGTGCACACCAGGAAGGACACCTAGATTCCAATGAAGAATTTAAGGTCAAGCTGGAACGCCTATAAAAGCGACGCCAAAGGAGAGAAGAAAGAGCATGAAAAACCCGATGGAAAACACTCAAAAACACTCAAGAATATTCAAAAACATTGAAGAACACTCAAGAATATTCATGAACATTAAAGAACACTCATGAATCTTGAAGAAAATAAAACTTGATTAAGAAGAATAGACAAATGCTCTAAAATTGTGATTATAGATCTCATTACGGGAGTCTTTTTTTTTTTGTCAACCTTACTCATTCTTTCTACTAATGGGATCGACAAAAGCTCGATCCATAGCTAAATTGCTCCCACTGAAGCTAGCGGGATTTGAACGTCCACCTAGTACCAAACTAGATCAGGGACAAGTCAATTGGGCCACCTGCTTCTTGGCAGTTTGTTTTTGTTTGTTATTGAATTTTTTTGTATTTCAATTAATAAATACAAGAAATAAAAAAAATATAGAAAAATTGATATTTTTTTTGTGTCCAAATTAAATGAAACAAATCTCCATTTATAAAACAAAAAAAAATTGTTATAAATTTTATATAAAATGTATAAGAGAAAACGAAATCGATTTAATTAAAAAATTTAAGATAATTTGAAATATAAAAAATCATTTAAACAAATAAAAAATGGACTTATGTTCATGTGAAACATCTCTCATATCTCTCCCTTCTTTCGGTCTACAAATTTTTTATTTTTATTTTTTAATTCATTCAATAGTTTGTTGAATAAATTCAACACCCTAAACTGCCACCAAAGTATTTGATTTCTTGAACATTTATATTGTGGAGATTCCACAATTGAATTGATAATTCAACATGTCCATTATAAGTAGTCTTAGATAAGTTTTGATATGTCTTGATCGTTGCTGCCAATTTGGATCCTTTGGAGACTTTGGAAAAGATGTAATAGCTTACTCTTTTCAAGACGGCATACTATAATCCACAGGACTAAGCCTGAGAATTTTATCCGAAACGATTTGTCTGAACCAAACCGAACAGAGTTTTGGACAAATCGGTTCGGATTTTGATTTTAAAATCGGGTAAATCAAATACAATTTCAACAAGATTTCGGGTAAGAGTTCGGGTTGGTTCGGTTACGTAAACCCGAACGGGTACCTGTAAACCAAAATTTTTGGTTAACCTAAATTATTCTAATTCGCCTCTTTTCTTCTCTCTCAGAAACCGAAATTTTTGGTTAACCTAAATTATTCTAACTCGCCTCTTCTCTTCACTTATAATCGGTAAGGTTTTCTTCACTTCAAATTTGTAAATTTTTAATGGAACTAGATGTAGAATTTGAAAGATTGTGATAGAATTAGACATTTCATAGAATTAGAAGTAGATAATGATAAATTATGATGGAGTTACACAAATCGATTTTGGTTGTCATGTCATAGAATTAGATTTATAGAAATCGATTAGAATTAGACATTTCATAGAAAAACAGAAATCGATTTTGATTTATGGAGTTACAGAAATTAATTTTGATTTCATAGAATTAGACATTTCATAGAATTAGGCCATTTAGATAGAATTTGCTCATTTGTTGTCATCTGTTGTTATCAAACAAGAGTAGTCAATAAAACCAAAAGTATAAATTATGATTGTTTGCTATAAAGTTAGCTTAGAATACATGTTTTTTTGTCTTTAATTAGTGTAAAGGAGAAAAAACAAAAAATGGTAAGAACCTGTAGATGTTGAGATTAACTTAGAACACATGTGTTTGTCTGAACATCTGTAATTTGTCATTTGAAATTGAAATCTGATTTGAGTAATGTTTTTTGTACAAAATACAGATGGCTTCTGTTCAAGATGATAATGATACTTTCATTGATGAAGATGAAGAAGTACTAGAACCTAATTAAACTAAGAAGAGGAAGAAGGCAACGACTGGGAAATCATCGAGTGAGAAGCCACCAAGACCTAGGAAAAACATGTTCGTAGATCAGTTGTATGGATACATTTCATTGAGAATGTGAATGCTGAAGGAGCAGTCAGCAATTGTCGGTATTGTGGGTATGAAATTGGATGTGACAGTAGATAACCAGAACAACTCCTATGAAAAATCACCTGGAAAGATGTAAGTTGTTCATGGCTTATAAAGAGAGTGAGTCTCAATCTGTTTTAGTGCCTGATAGTAGTGGTGTAGTCACAGCCATGAAGTATGATAAAGATATGTTTAGGAGGTCAGTGAATGAGTTGATTGTGCTGAATGAGCTGCCTTTTTTGTTTGTGGAATCTGAGGGGTTTAAGAGATTTTGTTTCAATGTCCTTCCAATGTACACGGTTCATTGTAGGAAGACAACAACGACTAACATTTTCTCAATGTACTAGCATGAGAAAGCTATGTTGAAGAAGTTGTTTGGTTGTGATAAGCAGAGAGTATCTCTCACCACTGATATATGGACAACTCCTAATGGACAGCTCCTACTACTTCATGGAGTTACATGGTGGTGACAGCTCTACATTTGCTTTGCTGACATTTGCTTTGAAATTTCGTGATGCATTTGAGAAGTTGTTTGAAGAAGACAAGCTTTACAATTCATATTTCAAGGAGATAGATGAAGATAGAAAAGAAAGGATTGGACCTCAAACTCCTGATAGTTGGAACGAAATTCAGAGGTTGGTGAAGTTTCTAAGATTGTTTTTCAACTGCACTTTGGCATTTTCAGCATCCAAGACAGTGACATCTTCACTTTGTTACAATGAGATAGTCATCATAGAGCAACATCTTATTGCATTAAGCTCCCACCAAGATGAGCTACTACGGACACAAGCATTAGCTATGAGGGCTAAGTTTGAGAAGTATTGTGATGGATTTCTCAACATGAATCCATTAGTGATCATTGCAAGTGTCTTTGACCAAAGGAATAATATGCAATTTGCATCTATTTGGTTTGACAAGTTATATGGTAAAGACAGTGAGGGGAGTAAGCATCTTAGATCATCAATTAAGGCTACAATGAAGAATCTGTATGAAGAATATGTCTCAAATCTGAGCACATCCTCTCACGGTGGATCCAAGAGTGACGTAGGAGATTCTGAACAAACAACTTCTAATATGTTTTTTGATTTATCCGATGATGATGGGTACGATAGAGACGCTTTTTATGAAGAGATGGATAATGAAACTGCAAATGAGGAAGCTAGTAGTGAGCTAGACATATACTTGATGGAGAAACTGTGCCACGTAAGAAAAATGTTTTGGGAATGGCTTACGACGTGCTAGCATGGTGGAAGCGTAATAGTGTGAAGTTTCCTATATTATTCGAGCTTGCTAGGGTTGTGCTTGCCATTCAAGTGTCTTCATTTGCTTATGAGTCTGCATTTAGCACAAGTGGAAGAATTTTGGACCCCTACAGAAGTTGGTTAACACCACATATGATTGAAGCGTTGCTTTGTTTACAACAGTGGCTGAGAAACACAATTGATGCCGAAAAGATTGCAAACTTGGCTCAAATGGTTGAAGAGTTGGAGTTCCATGACTCATTAGTTAATTAATTATGCTTTTGTATCTGTTTTTCCCTTATAATTCAATACATAAGACTTAACAAATTGAAGCTTATGACTATTTGTTTCTTTGTGCAGTAGCTCCTTCTTCGGAAATAGGGAACATTGAGTAAATAGGTAAACTTGATTTGTTTAGAATATGTTTTTGTTTCTGTTTTTCAGTCAGTTTTGTACATGCTTTGAATCAGATTTTCACTAATTCACTAAGCTGGAATTGTACATGCTTTCTATCTGTTTTTGTGACAGTATTGTACATGCTTTGAATATGTTTTCACATGCTTTGAATCTGTTTTTGTGTCAACTTTGAATCTGTTTTGGCCATGCTTTGATTATGAAACCGTTTTTTGTCAGTTTGGACATGTTTTGAATCTGTTGTTGTGTAAATTTGGACATGCTTTGAGTCTGATTTCGTATCTTGTTTTGTGTCTGTTTTGTATATGTTTTGGATCAGTTTTTTCCCTAATTCACTGAGTTGTAATTGTAATTATTTTTATCTGTTGTGTTTCTGTTTTTGTGTCAGTTTCGTATAAGTTTTAAATATGTTTTCAACTAATTCTTATCTTTTTGTATCATTTTTTGCAGAGATAAGAGAGTAGCATTGTCTAGATCCGGTCTATGTATCTCTCTTACACACTACTCTATCTAGTTTCTATTTTATGTTATCTGTTGAACCTATTATGAGCTTATCATGAACTTGGTACTTTTTATTTGTTTTGGACTTGAGAATAAAATTGTAATATTGTGGTTTGACTCATGTATTTCACTTGTTAGACAATGAAATTTTTAGTGATGGATTATTGTGTTTTATGGGATGAAATGTTTAGTTTTACAAATTTTTGGATTGAAATTCGGGTATTTTTGGCAGTCAATATTAATACCCGAATTACCCGCTACCCGACCCGAAAGTCGGTTATTTTCGGAGATATTTCATAATTTTATAATTACCCGAGAACCGAAAAAACTGAATTGAACCGAATCGAAGTAACCGAATTCTCAGGGCTACACAGGACATAATGAATTCTGTCATGGTTGACACAAAAGAATGGTTAGACGCCTCAAGACATGAATTGGATAGAGTTGATGTATATCTATCACACTTCCAATACAACGTAATTCACATGTCAATAGTTTGGATAAAGTCAAAGGTAAATTGGGTTAAATGTAATTACGATGCGGCTAAGCTACACAATAATCAATTTGGATTGAGCTGGATAATTCGAGATAAGAGAGGCATCTTTCTACCTGCGGGTATGGGTAAAAACAAGGCCGAGTGACTATTGAAGAGGCTGAATTTACTGCTTTATTTTGGGCATTGCAAATGGCATGGGGTTTAGATTATGGACAGATAGAATTTGAAGGGGATAATGTCAGAGTCAAGCGTCTACTCGTTGTTACCTGTGAGAATCTCCGATTACATCATTATGCCCGTAATATATTTTCATGGAAGCCGATGTTTACCTCTGTGCACTTCAACTACCTGTCAAGGCAGGCTAATCACTGTGTTGATGTTCTTGCAAAAACAATCACACTAAAATGACTAGATGATCAGCATCCTTGGTGTATATTTAATTCCTGTCCAACTTTTTAAGATAAGTTGTAAACTCATTATGTAAATGCAATATAAATCATGTTTGACGGGAGAAAAAAAAAGAAAAACAATATAGTTTTAAATTTCTTAAATTATAATGAAGAAAAGTTACATGTATTATATTTGTTATTTCCTCTTACAATATGTTCATTAGAGTACCTCACGCCAACGACGAGAACAAAGTATCAAACAGATTTGTATCGTATTTTATTACAATGTATGATGTTAAAAAGTACATATTCATCGCGACATTCTGTTTTCTACTGAAATTACTCCTACAGACTTAGTATATTTCACTAAACCCAATATCAAAATCCTGACTCAGCTTAGTATATATGATCTCACTCTCTTCTCACAGGCAATGAATGTGATCTCTCGAGTGATTCCACAGGTGATCTCAACTCTGTAGTCGTCGTTGACGAAGAAATAGAGAGCCACGGTCGAAGAAGAGGTGTTCCAACTCTACTTGAAGATTCATTAGGTACAGAAACAGAAGCAGTTTGAGGTTGGATTGGTTGTAACTCAAGCTCAGTACGTTTTTGTTTTTTTTGTTGTTCTAGAGAAGTTTCAGTAATATCAAGCACTTGATGATCATATTCTTCAAGGGATGCAACAGTGCTTGTTTCTGTTCTAACAGTTGAATCATCTCCATATAATCCATGCCTTCTTTTCTTTCTGGTTGCTTTTCCCCAACCACGAATCGTCTCTCTTATCCTCTGAGGTATCAGAGCCGCTTTATAGTTTGTTCCCATCTGGAATCAAACATTATTCCATTATCCTCTTTGGGATTATACGCAAGTTGTAAAATGTCAAAGGTCCAAGGAGATTTTGTTCTAATATACCTGAGTGACTAGTGCATAAAGTGGTAGTGTGCTGTAGCTGCATAGAAACTGTCCAGCAAAACTACGAACATCGAACTATAAGACAAATGCACAACGGTCCAGAGGTTAAATCAGGAAGAAGAAAAAAGGTTTACTTACCCTAAAAGAAGTCTGAAGTAGACAAGGTAATGATTCTTAAGGAAGCAAGAGTTGTACCCAAACTGCCACTGAAGAAAATCAGAAAAAATGCATTGTAAGTTCAAACCCAAATCTTAAAGTCTGCAAAAGACTAATCTATGATATGGATGATATTTCATACCCAAAACCAGAAGAACGAAGCCAGTTCAAAAGAATTCTGTTGAAAATATAAAGCCATGAGCTTTTAGCTTTACTAAGACCAAAAATTGGTTCGGTGTAAGGAGGGGGAGTAAAGATTTTGCAAACCTGGAACACAATGAAGTGGATAAGGGACAAGAGTAGTTCTGGTTTATTGAACCAGAAAAGTTCATCCCGCGGTCTCAGCTTCACTCCAGAAGGATATTCTGTTACACCAGCATTCTCCAATGCCAAAGTTGCTATCACATGTTGCAACTTGGCACCAACCAGAAGAACAAGCTAACAAATTGAGAATGAAAATATCTTTACTAAGCTGTGATGTTTAAAAACAAGTTACAAGAAAGCAAGAATGCTGAAAATGTAGTTCTTACAGTAACAGGAATGATCGCTATCCAGAAATAGAGATTCGATCCTGTATAAAGAAAGAAGAGTTAAAACTAAATCTTATCATATGAAAATCTCTCTCAATTAGAACTAAAGCAAAACATATGTGTCTAGACATACCTTTTATGTTAAAGAGCATGAAAGCAACTACAAACCCCCAAAGCGGCCCACTGCAGAAGATCATTGAACCAAAAGATGTTCAGTCAATAGTAAATGCATTCATTTACAATATGATTTGTGATACACGATGTTTCACAACTCAATGGATGTAAAAGCGAAGTGGTTATAACACAAATATTTTGACGGGCTGAGGTAGCTCACCTCACACCAACTATTCTTTGGAACTCTTCTTCCATAGAGCGAATCATGTAGCTGTGAAAATCGTACTTTAATGTGAGGTGGTGATTCTGCTCATAAAAGATGAAAAGGAAATCAAATCAATTATAAGTAGCTGTAACATTATTTTCATTCATAAATAGTTGAACGTGAGAGTCGACAAATCAAACGTTCATATGGCATAGAGTATGACCCACCACAATGAATCCTTTCCGGAGAGTAAGATAATCAGAGCGAACAACAGAACGTCCGAATTGCCGAAAGAAACATGTCTGCAATCATATAACAAAAACGTCTCGGTTTTAACGAACTAATATTCAAACAATACTTCGAAATTGGAATTGCATTCATATTTTTTAGAGAAAGGAGGTAAAAAAACCTACCACCCATATAAGCAATCTATTCTTGACTAAAGGAGCTGATGTATGATACTGGACAAAAGTTGTTTGCCTTCGAAATACTTTATCCCGTGCCACAGCTGCCGGAAAGAAGAACAAATAATGAACAATGAAAGCCTTTAACCACATCAATGAACAAATCCAAACAATGCTAAAGGAACTTGTTACAGCACTTTATATGTGTTCTTAGTTCTACAATGGAGAAGATGAAATCTTTCTTGACATATTTGGAGGAATAAGATAACTATTTAGCTCACCAGTTAAGCAATCATGTCGATCCATTAGAGCTACATCTTCCCATATCCTCCAACTATGAATCTGAAAATTGACAGCCAATCAAAAACAGAGAGGTTAAATTGAAAATCTGGAACACGACTACGCCACAATTTCAGAGATCTAGATGAGTAATAAGTTCAGATTAGTACCTTCACAATTGCAAGAATCATGGTCAAGCAGCTGTAAGTTACATGTGTAACTGCCATTATAAAAATGAAGCGATGCAATTGTTCCAATCCTTCATACGAAACAAACGGCTCATACCCCTGCGAGATTGGATATATACCCCTAAGAAATCACCACTAGATTCTAATGCTAATGCTAAAGATTTTCAGTCATTTTAACTTAAGATATATGAAAAGAACCTCGCTGCAGGTAGTATGTTTAATGTCACCCAATCTTCTTCTAAAGATGGTGAAAAAGAGGGATTTAGTTAAAAGATTACGCTTGACAGTTGAATCGCTTTCAAGTTCTTCATCAATCTCAGATCTTGTACATGGAACAAATCTGTCATTGTAGAAACTTGAAGGGACGCATATATTAGCTATTGTACTAGATGTAGCTGTTAGAAGAAGTGATATGAAGCCAAGCAGCATCAACTCTGTAAACAAAACAAACATACAAAAGTTACCATCTGAAAACACTTAGGAAACCAAACACACATACAAAGAGATAGAAAATTTTCGTTTATTCAGAAAACCTTCTTTCATTTTCTCTAAAGCAGCAAACATTGGTTTTCTCTTTGTCTTCCTCAACCACTGTGACAATACAAAAATGATTATGGAGAAGATAATATCACTGAAGGAGTTATATATGTTTCAGTGGAGCTCAACTCACAGTACTAAGACGATAAATGGAGCGCTCAACGATCAAAGAAACAACAACGAAGACAGTCAACACAATGGCAACAGACCAAGTAGGCGACAATCCCAAAGATCTCTCATTTGAATCTGCTTCATCACCCTTTTCCTCAAACTCCATTTCTTAGAAAAATCGGATTCTTCACACAAAACAAGTTCCTCTCTTGTCCAAATCCACTGGGTTATGCACAACACACGAAACTCTATTTTGGGATACTACTCGAACACAAGTTCACCTTCCTTGATCCCACAAGTACAAATTGGAAGATAAAGTGATATACTTTCTACTTCCCTCGAATCCCAAAACTATTGAAAAGTGCTCAAGACAAGATATTTCGACTCCAATGATCTCGGAGAGCCCAGATCAATCCATCGAGAGATAGAAATTACTGAAGATTCCAATTTCAATCAGGGAAACAGAGGAACACCATGAAGAGGAAGCACCGTACACAACACAAGTCGTTGAGAGAGAAAATATACAAACTCTTGATTTAAAAAAATTAAAAACAGTCTGTTGAAATCTAAAGATGTTCTGATATCACTAGTTGATGAACTTCAAGTTCAGACAAGGTTATGTGCATACTGTTTTCATTTTTGGACACAATAGCCGACCAATATAAGAAAATAATAATATTATAAAATGTTGATAATAAAGAGAAAATAAGAAAAAGGGAACAAAAAGAAGGAAAGGCAGAGAGAAGGAAGATTCGACTGATACCGAAAACAACCTTCTCCACATGATCTGATACTCTCACTTTTCACTCTTCTTCTGGGTCCCATCTTCCTTCTCAATCTTTTTTTTTTCCTTATTTGTTTCTATCTTAAAGTATTATAACAATTAATTTAAAGTACATACATTACTTAACATAAAAAAGTTTGATTAACAAATAATAATGATGATTAAATAAGCTGTCTCTAGTGTCCAGGTCCTCAAGAAGCTTAGCTGGAAGCTACCTAAATGCAATAACTGCATCGGAATATGAAGTTTTTGAAACTCCCGTCATTTCATTTCATTTTATTTTGTTAGTTCTATACAGAATTAAAACCATATTTAATATCAAGAATGACGTAATCGCTTTCATGGACCATTTGAGGCCCAACGTGCGAGCGCAGTCAGAAAATAAAAAGGCGAAAATCCGCAAGAGGTTTCGATGAGGGCTCCACAGTTAGAGCATAATCTATCGAATTTTTCTGTGTTATATTATTTACATTATTAACTTTTTTTTTTGTTTGAAGAAATTTATGTTTAATTTATGAGTTTGACCATATTTAGATACTTTTGGTTTTGCCATTTATAAAAAAATATTTCAAGCAATGAGAAATTTTTTGGTTTTTTTTTAAAACTGATTAAATCATATTTTTATACATAAATTTATATCTAATTTAGAAAAGAGTACAACAGTTAAATAAATAGTTTAGTATGACTTATTTTACGATCACAGGTTCTATTATTCTCTCAACTAATTGAGAACATACATCATTTACTATATTTATCCAAAACCAAAAAACAAAAAAATAATTCACACACGTAACAATTGATTACAGACAACTCTACTTCACCTGTTCTTTCTTTTTCGATGTCGGCGGCCACCGCTGTTCGCCAGAGGAGGGAACCGGTTCTTCTTCTTTTCTGTCTCCTCCTCCCGTCTAGCTTTTTCTCCTTACTCGAGATTTGTTCTTTGTATCTGTTTGGAGGTAGATCCCCAGATCTAAGCTTGAAGAAGCAAGATCTCGACAGTGGAGTGGCGTCGGTTATAGCTTGAATGAAGCCTACATCTTTATGATGTTGAATCTTGCAGATATAGTTATAACATGGATAAGTCCAGTGTCATGTGAGTTCTTCCCAAGCTCCACCGGCGGTTCTTCTTAGGGCCTCACCATGGTAGCCGGTTATAGCAAGGACAAAGCAGGTGGCGAGCTTAGAAGTTGTAGTGTTGCTTAGATGATGTGGTGCGGTGATAAGAGTTGGTTCTGGGTTTAGTCGTTCAATGTGTAGATCTGTCACTTTGACATTTTCTTCAACAAATCCATGACAGTGGCAACTTCTCCGACGATTTTGAGTAAGCCAAGTTTGAGGAGGCTTCACGCGGAAAAACGTTTTTCAGAGCGGTTCCGCTTCCTTCTCCTCACCACTTCTTCTCACTGGCGATCTAACTCAACGACTTCTCTACGGTTCTCGAGGGTTTGTTGACTAAAGTACAAGCTCTCGGAGGCGACTTCAGATGGTTTTGGCGGATCGAGATCGGCGGTGGCTTTGTTCGTTTCACCAACGGTGATGACGATCAACAATCTCTAAGATTCCCTCAATTAGGGTTTCATGGGCCTTTTTCAGTCATGTGAATTAATTCTTGGTCCAATGGGTAATGGACCAGGCTTTCGGTTTTATTTTTACTTTAAGGTTATTGTGTATCATCTATTGTATCACTCCCCTCCCCACATAATTTCTTTTTAATACAAAAATCTTTATCAAAAAAATAGCTTAGTATGACTTTTATTTTCGAAATATTTTTTTATAAATTTTTTAATTTTCTTAAAATACTGTAAACATTTTATGAATTTTCTTTTCAAAGTTTTATTTTCGATATATAGTATATTCACAATTGATTCATAATTTTTACTTCTAATAAGAAACTCACATAAGTGTCAAGATTGTTTTAGTGTAATAGTTAGAGTTCTATCTAATATGCTAGGCATCAGTTCAAACATCTTCTTACCTTAAATTTAGGACAAAATTGGTCAGTGGAACCCTTACTAATATAAAAAACTCAAATAAGTATCTTACTAATATAATATTAACAAATTTATAATTTAAATTAATTTTTGATTTTCTTAGTTTGCGGGATAATCGATGACAATTATCCAGTTTGTGGGACAGAAGACGAAACAATGTGTCATATGTTGTTTTATAGCGCGCCCATACAATACATATGAGCTTTATCGAGTATTCTAGTATCTCGTGATAGCTTTTTACAGTCATTATTGAGTCTTAACTTCACATATATTTTGAATATCGGGTGAATCCCTAATATTCCAGCCGAAACTAAAAAGGTAACACAATAACATAGTTTTCCAAAAGAAACCTCCCTAGTATACTCTACTTGTTCACCTGTGTCAGTTTGGGGTACAGTCAGTTCACCAGGAGGACAGATTTACAAGTGGTCGTCTAGGATATATACCAAGAGACAATGATTTAGAAGGCTATCAATACAAAAATGATTTTCAAAATTAGACAAGCATCAATAAATTTCAATGTCATTTATAGCTTCCTTAAACACAACTAGAAAGTGGCTTGAATTTATGAAATTGTATTAAGTGGAGGAGATGAATTTTTCGAGGTCACTTGGGACAAGTTCAATATCATGCACCTAATACTTTCCAACCTTCTAGTTCGCAAATTAGTAAGAATTATGATGTATATTTTGGGTTTTATGTAGTCTACTAGATTTACAGATGCAATATATAAGAACTAAAAATAGATACTAAAATGGTATGTATGGAATTATAATACCCTGATAAATGGCCAGAGTACTGTTTGTGAGCACAAAAAATCACTTTGCTAGCCTTAAGCTGGCGAAGAGTAACAAATACAATTGCAAAAGCTTTCATAAAAGATGATCGCTATAACAATTATGTTGCCAGTGGAGCTCCAAGATGGGTCTTGTTGGGAATGTCCTGAAATCAATCTTACTGTGTATACATACGAAGACGTATAATCGAGAT
>OVAX01002283.1:0-31414 GCA_900406405.1 Lepidium africanum
ATTTGTCTATAAATATGAACGTTTCGTTCATAATGTACTTACACCTTCACTGAATAATAATTAGAACACTCTCTCTCTATTATTATCTTCTTTCTCTTCTTTAAGTTTATAACACAAAAGAAAATGAAAGCCCACTAGGAAGAAGCAAAGCTCAAACGAGATTGAGCAAGACTTGGAAGAGATTTAGGCCAATGATGCAGCTCCACAATGTGTCATCGTCAAGTAGGACCAAATGTAGAGTAGTTACAAACATAGCTTCCGAACTTTGCCGTATTTGCAACGTCTTAGCCTAATTAGGCATCATCTTCATGCACCACCAGCTGTCTATTGCTACAATCTCAGAGCTACATTGGCCTATCACTTCATCCGTGGACAGATTCAAAATGTCATTCTACGTATAGCAATTTTGTGCTGTTTCTTTATAGAAGAAGATGAATCTACGTCGGTATATATATATATAATTGAATTGTACCAACTACCAAGTAAACCAGAGTTTCACATACTAACTAAACTAAACCAAAACTCTGATCTGACTTGAACCAACTAACCCTAATTGATAGTTCTGTGTATTATGAGTGTTTTTGAGACATTAACAATCAATTATAGCTTTCGTAATCTCATGTCCAAATTTCTTACTAAATGGAACATTAAAAACAATTCTAACTTGCATGTTAATTACACTTGCTTCGGTTTAGCTTCCATATTAGGTTCTTTTAGAATCGGTCTTTACTTCAACTCAGGCATGTCATAAGTTAATTAGAAGATTCATGAATGCGTAAACATAAAAGTTTAAAAAACAAAAAGGTTTTTTATTTAATCCTTCCATTGACGTAAGCTTAAATACATCCTTATTGTAGTTTGATAATTAACTTAAAAATTGGTAGCTTCATTGGCATAAGTGACTTGAAGTTTCGACATTTTCCACTCAGAAAACTCAGCTGATTTGCATGCTTTAGGGAGAGGTGTTTTTCCTTTATACGCTTTGCAGACTTGGTCCACCAAATTATCCACTTTCTGCATTTCCAATAAAATACCCACACAAAAAAAAAAAAAACTACGAATCGTTAAAAACTGTATATTTTTTAACTACAAGAAAATTACTAAAAAAAGATAGATATACATCATAAAGTGGTTTGCTGTTGAGTGTGACCCATGGTACATATATATGTGGCGGCTTCAAACTCATGGTTTGTTTTGCATATCCAAGTACTAGCTGAAATTACAAAAATAAATAAATAAATAAATAAAATAGTCTAAAGTTATATAATTATGCAATTTAATATACTTACTTTCTTAGAGAGATCACTCTTGTAACACTCATTGATAGTTTTCTCATTTCCAAAGCTTTTAGAACATGATGATTCCCAGTTTTCTGGGTTACTCTCAATGCAACGTATAAAGTTGTACTGCAATTTCTGCATTACAATACCATCTCAAAAAAACATTATATTGTGGGAAATATATCAAATAAAATTTTAGAGATTAAAATATGATTTTGTTCTGTACCGGATTTGGAATAGTTCTTATAGCACAAGCTTCAATTGCATTTAATTTGCATTCCTCTTCACCATGCTTCACAAAAATCACCAAATATCATCAATATATTATATATAATTTATAAATATGAATAAGAAAGAGTGAGAAATTGGGAAGAACCTGGCAAATGACAGTCAAATTATTGGAGAGTTTAGCGTTACCAAATGGAACGAGTTTGAGATCGGTGATTTTGTCAAGTTCAGAGTCAAAGATTTTAAGTAGATCTTCGACAATGAATTGCTGACAACCAGGACAAAGTGATTCGTAGTAGAGATTCAGCTTCACTTTGTCGGAATCTCCAGAGACAAGATTGTCTGAATATGTTAACACAAAAAGACAACAAGCAAAGAACACAAGCTTGGTTGGAGAAGAAGAAGCCATTGTTGTAGAATCTGAGTTTGATTGATGAGTGATGACTTCTGCTTTGTGTCCACATATATAGATACTTTATTTTACCGTTAAAGTAATTAATTTCTTTTACTATTTGGTATTATTTTCCACGTGAACTTCCACAGATATTTACTTAGTTTATAACATCTTTAACATAAATCATAACTATTCAAATTATATTATAGCATTGTAACGAATCAAATATTAAATAAAGAGATTTTTATTAAATTAAATCAGAATTTATTTCAAGTTTAGGTTCTATATCTACCCTACTGAGTTAGGTGGTGTTTTAATGGATCTTTCAAATTACAATATATAGTTAAATTTCCAATAATTTTGGGAAATAATTAATTCCAATTAGCTCAAGTGGATGTCTAATTTTGAACTTAATAGATATCTATTTTTCTTTTTTAACAGATGTGATCTAACTAAGTTTACTTAAACTCAGCTTTCCGTTTCATTCAAGAATCTTACCTACTTGTAATAATTAATATTTACTAAAAATAGATTTCCGATACTAATAAAGTTTGAATTCTTGATGAAGACGTGAGAGACCAAATTCATCAATTAGCATCATTTATATATATTTATATATATATATATATATTCTTCTTAAAGATATCTATGTAATTTATATGTCTTCAAGATTCATTAAGTTTGTAGGCGTATTAATTTTTCAAATTTCTTTATGTTAGTTTTTAAATATTAACTTAACTAATTTAACTAATTTTATTCATTTCTATATTTTTTCTGCATGTCCATCAAAATCCATAACATAATATGAGAATTCTCTACGGTTTTGCAACAAATATACCCATTTGTTTATGTCAAATTAGAGTTCCTCGAGACCCAAGGGTTTTCCGGTTTAAATTATATTTTCCAATAATTTATATTCTTAGCCGTATATAAATTAAAAATTTTTGAGACTTTGTATTCTAAAACTTTTGCCTTGTGAATCTCGAGTTCGAGAAAAGAAGTAAGTCTCTTTTGATCAATCTTGATCAAAAGGTTAAGCTAGGAAACTGATCTAATGATTGATAGACTTATAAGGGATTGTATTCTGGCCAAGAAGAATTTGAATAAGTTCATCATACTAATGCAATGCCATTGTGTTGTCTCGAGCTCGATTCTGGTTTAATTTCTGTTTTGACTTCCTTGTTTTTATAAAAACATTTTGGACAATGGACTGTATAAAATGTTGTAAATTCAAACTCTCTCACTATTAATGATATTCACATCTATATATTTAAAGAAAAAGAAACCAATCTATTCTGCGCCACTTTTTCATAGAATATGCTGTCGAAAATAATGTATTTTTCTTGTAATGTGATTTTGTGTTTGCAAAATAATTCTTAAAATGAAATCAGTTAATAATTTTCGTTTTATTGATTTTTGTTTTGCTTCAGTCAGTTGGTTTGGATTTATCTATCGGTATGGTCACCAACTTGATAGTAAGATAACATATTCACTTGTTAGTTTGAAAATAAATAAAAATGCTAGTCTTTAGAGAAATCAACTAGCCGTTGAAAATTCTAATCCAGCAAGATAGTAAATAGCATTAAATTGGTTTTGTAAGTTTGTGCATTAATATGTACCACTGAACAATGAATGGAAATAGTCGACCAAAAAAAAAAACAACGAATGGAAATACTTATACTTGTTATAAAATAATTCTATATATTATTTTATTATATGTATAAAAGCTCAAAATACTTATACTTGTTATAAAATAATTTAAAAGGAAGAAGAGATGTGAAGTGATGAGTATTTCTTTATTCACTTATGTATATCGTGTCTTATGTTATACTCACTCCAACACATCTATTTATATTGGTGGTGAGACAGTGAACAAGATATTTTTTTATACATAATTATTATAGCTATAGGATAGGTAATTATTATCTATATAGTTATAACACTCCCCCTTAATTACCTATCATTAATTATATATTACGCACTGCCTCATTAAAAAGCTTGTCATGGAAAAACTCATTGGGATAAAAACCATGACGAGGGAAAAGAGTACAATGACGTAATCTCCCTCTAAAATGATGGATATCATAAGTTTCGTAGTTAACACATCCCGATACTATGAACATGTTTTCTGAAAGTTGTAGTGGGAAGCGTCTTGTGAACAAATCTATTGCATTGTCTGTTGATCAGATATATTGAATGTTTACTTCTTGATTCTTCTCAAGTTCTCGTGTGTAAGAGAAAAATCTTGGGGGAATATGTTTCGTTCGGTCACTCTTGATATAACTTTCTTTGAATTGGGCGACACAAGCAGCATTGTCTTCAAACACCTTTGTTGGCTCTTTATTTACGACTATTCCACTTGCTTCTTGTATGTGTTGCACCAATAGCACTCATATAAGGTACTTCAGGACCCAATACCTCTTCGTTATCTTCACAGGGTCGGAATGGATTTTTATCAACATTAAGTGATCTATTGACCATTGGAGTACTCAAAGGAGTCGCTTTATCCATATAAAAGCGTTTTAAAATCCTTTTTGTATAATTTGATTGATGTATGAAAATTCCATTCCAAAGATGCTCGATCTGGAGTCCAAGACAAAATTTTATATGTCCAAGATCTTTCATTTTAAACTCTTTCTTCATATGAGTTCTTGTCTCATCAATTTCTTTTATAGTTCCAATTATGTTCAAGTCATTAACATATACAACAATGATTACAAAACCAGATATAGATTTCTTAATAAATACGCAAGGACATATCGCATTGTTGGTATATCCTTTACTCAACAAATATTCACTTAAGCGATTATACCATATGCGTCAAGATTGTTTTAATCCGTAGAGTGATCATAGTAATTTGACTGAACATATTTCTTTTGATTTTGAACTCAATGCTTCATGCATCTTTAATCCTTATGGGATTTTCATATATATTTCATTATCAAGTGATCCATATAGATATGTTGTCACAACATCCATAAGATGCATTTCTAGATTTTTAGATGTCACTAGGCTCATCAAAAATCTGAAGGTAATTGCATCCATTACCGGAGAATATGTTTCCTCATAATCAATTCCTGGTCTCTAAGAAAAACCTTGGGCAACAAGTCGGGCTTTATATCTTGTTACCTCATTTTTCTCATTTCTTTTTCGAACAAAAACCCATTTATATCCAACGAGCTTTACATGTTCATGTGTTATGACAATAGATCCAAAAACTTTTCTTTTATTGAGGGAGTTCAATCTGTTGTCATGGTCATTTTTCACTTCTCCCAATCAGGTCTTTTCTGGCATTCTAATATGGATTTTGGATCTGGATCTTCATTTCTTATTAATTTCTTTTGATACAAAAAATTAGAAAATTCCATCATCATCTTCTTTTTCGTTTCTAACCCAAATATTTTCGTTTTGGGCATAGTTGATGGAAATCTCATGGTTTTCTTTATTTTCGTCTTTAGGACTTTTCTCTGTATGATTTGGTTCTTCTGGACCATTTTTATTTATTTTTCCCAAATTCTTTTTCTTTCGAGGATTCTTATCTTTTGATCTCATAGGTCTCCCCCTTTTTAACTGAACCTTAGGTTCATTTGCTATATTTCCGTCATTTTGTTCTTCCGGAACAATAACTCTTGATGGAACATTCGCAGCGGGTATATATGATTTAGTCACATTTCTTGTATCGGTGAACGCATCTGGTATCTGATTTGCCATATTTTGTAAATGCACAATTTTCTGAACTTCCAATTCACGTTGTTTCGTAGGGGGATCAAGATGCCACAACAACGGTGTGTACCATGTAATTTCTTTCGGAGTTTCTTTATTTCCTCCCCCTAACGCTGGATATTCATCTTCATTAAAATGATAATCGGCAAAACATACCGTAAACATATCACCAATTTTTGGTTCCAGGTACCGAATTATACTTGGCGTATATATCCAATACATATTCTCAATCTCCTTTGTGGTCCCATTTTTGTCCTTTGCGGTGGTGTTGTAGGTACATAAACCGCACATCCAAAAGCACGGAGATGTGATATATTTGGCTTATGACCAGATGTTAACTCTAATGGGGAGTATGTATGATATGCACTCGGTCTTATTTGAATTAGTGCCGCAGCATGCAAAGTTGCATGACCCCATATCGAAATTGGGAGTCTTGTTCTCATTAATAACGATCTAGCAATAATCTGTAACCGTTGTATTAAAGACTCAGCCATGCCATTTTGTGTATGAACGTGTGGGACTGGATGTTCAACATCTATTCCCAATGACATACAATAGTTATTGAAGGCTTGTGAAGTGAATTCACCAGCGTTATCAAGTCTTACTTTCTTTATTGTATAATCAGGAAATTGTGCCCTCAACCTAATTATTTGGGCAGTGAATTTTTCGAAAGCCATATTTCGTGTGCTCAATAGACACACATGTGATCATCTGCTAGATGCTTCAATTAATACCATAAAATATCTAAATGGCCCGCATTGTAGGTGGATAGGCCCATATATATCACATGTATTCTTTATAGGAATACTAGAGATTCATTCCCAACTTTGGCTAGTGATGGCCGAGTTATTAGTTTTCCGAGAGAACAAGCATTACACAATAATTTTTTCGATTGAGAAATCTTCTGGTTTTTCAGTGAATGGCCATTTGTATTTTCCACAATCTTTCCATCATGATTGAACTAGGGTGCCCTAAGTGTTCATGCCAGATTTTGAATATACATGTAAACTTCGGGTTTACTGTAACATATGATTCAATCATATTTATTTTTGTGAAATATATTCCAGAAGATAAAGCTGGTATCTGTTCCAATATACATTTCCTTTTCAAATTGACTGATGTAATGCAAAGGTATTCAACACCATTTTTTTTCATGTTTCTATGTGATATCCATTTTTGCGGATATCTTTGAAACTTAACAAATTTCTACAGGATTTGGGGGAATATAATGCATCATCTATCTCAAATTTTGTTCGCCTTGGCATTGATAAACAAGCTCTTCCATAGCCTATAATAATTTTTGCATCACCTGATATAGTATTCATGCTTCTGGCGTAATTATTTATTTTAAGAGAGGAAAAGTAGTTTTTATCTTTGAGTATCGTGTGCGTTGTAGCACTATCTGCCAGACATATATCTCCATTCTTGTTTTCGAATTTTCACATTTTCTGATTTGAAAATATTTATAAAAGATGCGTTAATATAATAAAACAAACTTTATATTACAAAGATATATTTTACAAAAACTATTTTACAAGACATAAACAACATTAGATTTTTTTTTCTTATACAAGCATAAATAATTATACATCATGTCATACTTTCTTCTTTAGGAAGATTTTAATTATTTTGATTTTCACTAATATCTACGGAATCAATAGCGAAATCAGCTACATCGAGATAGTTATCAGTATCTATACCATCAACTAAAAGTCCAACTTCATTTTCAAGAGAAGGCCCAACATTATTGTCAAAAGAAGGTCCGACTTCATTATTAAAGAAAGGTCCGGCTTCACCATATAGGAAGTTGGTTTCTCTTTGATTTTCCTTTTTCTTTTGCAACTCTTGATATATATTGACAAAATGCTTCGGCGTACGACAGGTACGCAACCAGTGTTCTTTCATGCCACATCTATAGCAACGATTTCCGTGTTACTTATTATCAACTTCCTTTCCTTTTGACTTTTGATTATTTCTTTCATTGTTGAAATCATTAGGACAAGACTTTCTTCCTTGTCTACGTCTATATCCATGTCCATATCCTCCACGTCCACGACCATGGTAATTACTTTGACCGTGTCCACGCCCATAATTATTATAATTTGTTGATGTAACATTCACTTTTGGGAATGATGCTGATCCAGTAGGGCGAGACTGATGGTTTAGCATCACAAGTTCATTATTTTGTTTAGCTACCATAAGAACTTGCATTAATTCTGAATACTCCTTGTATCCATTTGCCCGATATTGTTGTTGCAAGGACTACATTTCCAGGATGAAATGTTTGGAGAGTTTTTTCTGATCATATCATAATTGCTTATCTTCTCTCCACATAACATCATTCTGGAAGTCATTCCGAACATCGCGGAATTATATTCACTTACACTTTTGTAATCCTAAAACCGGAGGTTCAACCACTCATATTTAGCTTTCGGTAAGATCACATATTTGTGGTGATCAAACCTATCTTTGAGTGATTGCCAAAAATCAGCAGGATCTTCTCTTGTTATATACTCATCTTTTAAATCATCGTGGATATGGTGGACCAAAAATATCATAGCATTAGCTTTTTGCTCTTCTGAAATCGTTTTCGACTTATCAATGATATCAAGGAGCTTTTTTCCCTTTAAGTGCAATTTTGCTTCAACTGCCCATCTCATATAATTATTTCCGGATATATCAAGGGCAGTGATCTCGAGTTTAGCTAAGTTTGACATGATTACTGCATAATAAATTTAAGAACCATAAATTTTATTAATAACTTAAAATAAAGTATAATACAATAACATGTTAACGATTAAATACATAAAAATGAAATAAGCAGGCGATTACAAAGATGTACAAAGTACAAATAAGTAATCCAATATTCATCCTAAATTCTTCGTGAGTGAAATCGCCGATGAAAAACCCGGGAATAGTGGAAAGAATAATAACGAAGCAAAAGATTAAAAACCAACACATTTTTTTTTTTTTGTAAAAATGAATAAATTTCTAGAGAGAAAATTTGAGAGAAGGTAGAAAATTTTGAGTGATGAAATTAAGTGAAAGATGAGTGTATTTATAAATTAGAATATTACCGTTGTGAACAGTAAATATACCCATTATAATTTTTTTTTCTTCATAACAGTTAGAAAAGTATGTCCAAAATAAATTATCAACATTAATAATAATAAAATCATGAAAATAATCGAAGCATAAAATGGCACAATTAAATATGATGTAATAACAATAATTTTAAATATATTATTTGTCTTCAGGACAAATTTATTTTTATTTATCTATCTGTATGATAGACTTATTTTATTTATTTTTCAACATGACATATTTATTTTTATTTACTTGTCTACTGGACTTATTTTTATTAATTTGTCTACTGGAAAAAATTATTTTGATTCGTTCTTCTGGAATAAATTTTATTATATGTCTTTGGGACATTTTTAATTTAATCGTTCTTCTGGAATGTTTTCTAAATGTCTTCTGGACATTTTTAATTTTTATCGTTCTTCTGGAACGATTTGTAATGTCTTCTCGACATTTAATTTTAAAATCTATGGGGAACAAGTCACCCACACGGTCTATCAGCATTATAACAGCATATAAATGAAATTGAAATATATAGCATATATGAATGGTGGTAGTTACTTAATATAACAAAAGTATAAAGATAACAGTGACAAAATTTAAACTTTACATTTTTTTGGCGCGGGACTAATCGTGCTGATAACGTGTTATAAAATAATTCTATTTATTATTTTATTATATGTATAAAAGCTCAAAGATTATTATACTATTATGCAAACGTAAACGTAAAAGTAAAAAGGAAGAAGAGATGTGAGGTGATGAGTGTTTCTTTATTCACTTATGTATATCATGTCTTATATTATACTTACCCCAGCACATCTATTTATATTGGTGGTGAGGCCGTGAACAAGGTAAGATATTTTTTATACATAATTATTATAGCTATAGGATAGGTAATTATTATCTATATAGTTATAACAATACTAACTTATTAATAGTATTATATAAGTATGAGAGCTGGCCCTATGGGGAACAGTAAAAAATGACTGAGACATATATCATATGACCTTAAACACGATCGATCCTAACAAAAATAAGTCTTGTTAATCTGATTCAAAATTAATGTAACAGAAAATTAGTGTTCTAGATTTAATCTGAAATTGGTCCGATTTAAGAAACATTGGTCAATGAGAAATGGTAAAGAATCTCTCATCATTTTTATGAAATTGTACTGATAATCTCCAATCATAAAAATATTAAAATACTCTCTTATAATGCTAAGATCTTGAAAATTTTAGGTTTCACACTCCTCGGAGCCGGCGGTGCTTCTAACCGCCAATATCAGTTTCTTTTATTTTTATCTTTTTTTCTTTGGTCATGTCGTATTCACCAAAAACAAATTCTCACTATTTCAAATAATGAGTAAGAATAAAGGCTAGTTCTCGTTTTCACCTTCTTGAATTAGAGGTTGTCATCTTTTTGTCCTTTCAAATATATTTCGTCAGCAATTCAGCATCATAACAAGGTGATAAATTTTGCTAGACCACCAACAAAAACCTATAGGCGCAAGTCTCTTTTAGCCGGATGTTATCCTCAAGCGATTGACATCAAATCTAACATTTTCTCAAAGCTTAAAATCTGAAATCTATCCTCCATACAACATTATTGACTCTAAAATTTATAGGCTCAACACTAGAACTATTTGAGAGTCATCAATCTGACTTCTGGCGAGACATCCACCAGTAAAATTGTTTTTTCTTCCGAACTTCTTTTTCAGAATAGCGCCTAAAAGTTGTTGTTTTCTCCTATATACAGCCATCATATTCTCACAGAGATGTGGTGAAGGTTAGAAGGAAGGGAATCCCCATTGGCTTAGGAAAGTTTTTACCAAACCTAATTTGTGCTCTAGCCCTTTATATTAATCTAGGTTAGGGGTTTACTAATTACAATTTGCGACTCTGATCTTAAGTGTCTGATTTACTATCTCATAAATATTGGCTATAGAAGATGAATTATTCATCAAATTTCACATTTAATAAAGTTATGCAATTACCATTTACACCATATATCTTGTCTCATTTTAGTTCCGGTTTTTATTTTTTGTAAGCCAATCCGCAAAATGCTATGATTGATATATTCGAGTCTTCATTGCTCTTAATTTGTGTCAAAATTAGATAATTGATGCATACTAATTCAGGCATATATAGAAACTATTTTTAGGCCTCTACAAAAAAAAAATGAAAGAACCAAAAATGTAGAATCCATCAACAGTATCCGTTAAGTTCTCTCACAAATGCCTTATCTTTTCTTTTTTGCCATTTTAAATTTTTACATCCAATTTGCATGAACTTTCTCAATTATAAAATTTCACCAGCTTAAGATTCTTCCGTTTTTCAAGATCTTTGATTCTTCTTGAAACATTGAGATCATTTGCTTTACACCTTAGAACATTAAAACATGGATCGTGGGGAATTGAATAGAGTGTTCCAAATGTTTGACAAAAATGGAGACGGTAAGATTGCGAAAAACGAGCTCAAAGACTTCTTTAAAAGTGTGGGAATGATGGTTTCTGAAAATGAAATCAAGGAGATGTTAGCAAAAATGGATTTAAATGGAGATGGATTCATGGATATTGAAGAGTTTGGATCATTGTATCAAGAGATGGTGGAAGAGAAAGAGGAAGAAGAGGACATGAGAGAAGCATTTAGAGTATTTGATCAGAATGGTGATGGTTTCATTACAGATGAGGAACTAAAGTCGGTTCTTGCATCAATGGGGTTGAAACAAGGAAGAACACTTGAAGATTGCAGGAAGATGATTAGTAAGGTTGATGTTGATGGAGATGGTATGGTTAATTTCAAGGAGTTTAAGCAAATGATGAGAGGTGGTGGATTTGCTGCTCTTAGCTCCAATTAAATTTTCATTTTTTATTACAATAATTTTTTTTGTATAGATATCATCAAAGCCAAGACATTTTGAAAACATTAGATTTCTGCCTTAAATAAAATAAATATCATATGTTAGTTTGTTTTATCTAGACCACTCAAATTCATTTTAAATTATTAACCATCTTTGTTTTCTTTATGTAAGATTTTTGTTTCTTTCTCTTCTGGTCAAAAAATATTTAATAAAACCAAACTGAAATTTAGATTGTTGTTGTTAATCCATCAACTTTTGTGCCTTATTGTCATAATCTTATCTTGTTAAGGACAACAGTTATAGACCTTCAAGGCATTTGGATATTGGGTTTAGTTCTGAGAATTTTAGATAGATGATATTTTACCAATATATATACCTTTTTTTTTGGTCAATCTACCAATATATATACTAAAAGAAAGTTTTGGTTTGGCATTCAGTTCGAATTGATTTTGAATTGGCCAAAAATTATGCAAAGTATTCGTAAATTTTCACTTAAAAGTTATCCGAGATATCCGATAAATACAATAAAAAACCAAAAAATACCTGAAATATTTGAAATGATCCAAAATATTAGATTAATTAGTGTATATATCTATATAGTATCGTGTTGATCTAATACCCTCAGATATCAGTTGTATTCCAGATATTACCCAAAATTCATGGGTATCAATGAGAAAGTACCATACTACAATCAAACAGATCCATTATTTCAATTATAACTAGGCTAAATTGTTCCTTTATTTTCCACTAAGACTTAGAGCTAGCTAATGTACATTGTGTTTGGTAAAAACCATAATCTGTAAAAAATTATTTTGATGTTGTACTTGTAGATTAATTTTGTCCTCAATGATTGATCATGGCTTGTCCCATTGGACAAGTTGTAGTAGCTATGCTATATTGTGTTTGTTCAGAAGCTTGTGCAAGAGTTGCACTAATTATGTTTCTTGCATACTTGGATATTGAGAGACCTAGAAAAGACAAATATAAGGATAAAGCCACAGATGAATCAGGATGTTCTTTGCTCTTGACAATGTAATTTCTTAATACTCTCGATCTCTACAATGTCTAGAACATTGAATGCCAATTCTTCCGTTGACTATATAGGTCGATCTCTTCTAAATTGGCTTAGATGATATCTTTATTTACAATATCAAGATAATTTTTTTTTTGCATACTGTCATCGATGCAGAAGATCTGATAAAGTTGATAATTTATATATAGTGTCGTGAAATTTTATTATCAATCAAAGTCGTTAAATTTATTTTTATGAAATACACAGATTATTAAGACAATTTTTATCATAAACATGTACGTTATATTTGTAATAAACTGCTAAAAATTTGGTAAAGACATATTTTTCACTAAATTAATAAAATTTATATATATGGACAAACACAAAACTAATACAGCAGATACAATTATACATATATATCAAAAAAATGGTTAGCCAAATGGATAAGATAACATCCAATGAGAATCAGATACAGCCTACACATAAATCCTAAGAGCCACAAACCAAATCCTCTCTCGTGCCACATCAGCAAATGCAATCTTAAGTTTCGTAGATCACTTATTTCTTCATCACATACTCAAACTCGATTTTCATTCTCATTTCATAAGACAGAAATAATGGCAGCGAGTGCATCTCCAATGGCTAGCCAGCTAAGGAGCAGCTTCTCCTCCGCTTCTCTATCGCGGTGTCTCGCCGTACCAAAGGGCATCTCCGGCGCTCCTTTCGGTGTCTCTTCAACCAAAAGAGTCTCTTCCTTCACTGTTCGAGCTGTTAAGTCCGACAAGGTAATCTGAATTTCTTATATGTCCATATAGTTTTTCCGATGAAGCATATATTAGATCGGATTTTTGCAGTAGGTTTGGTTTTTTTGCAGTAGGTTTGGTTATATTATAGTTTCATACTTCATTTTCTGGTATAACATAAAACACCATAGAAAGGTCTTAGTGATTCCATAGAAGCTTTGAATAAGTTATGTATAGTGCTCTTAAGAATTTGTACATTGCAAATTGGCAGCCAACATTCCAAGTAATTCAACCAATCAACGGTGATCCATTTATTGGAAGTTTGGAGACTCCGGTGACATCAAGCCCATTGATCGCATGGTACCTTTCTAACCTCCCGGCTTACCGAACCGCGGTCAACCCTCTCCTCCGAGGAGTCGAAGTGGGCCTAGCCCATGGTTTCCTCTTAGTAGGTCCATTTGTCAAGGCAGGCCCACTAAGGAACACTCCTTATGCTGGAGGAGCCGGTTCTTTGGCTGCGGCTGGACTTGTAGTCATCCTCAGCATGTGCCTCACCATCTACGGTATCTCTTCTTTTAAGGAAGGAGAGCCATCGATCGCACCAAGTTTGACTCTGACCGGACGTAAGAAGCAGCCTGACCAGCTTCAGACGGCTGAGGGATGGGCTAAGTTCACTGGAGGGTTCTTCTTTGGAGGAATCTCTGGAGTGACTTGGGCTTATTTCCTTCTTTATGTTCTTGACCTTCCTTACTATGTCAAATAAGTGTAGGTCAATATATGAGTGTACCTTTCAACTCTCTTGGATCATTTGTTTTACTTTACTTTTCTCTTTATCAAGAATCTTGAATCTCAGGATTGTTTATGTATATTACTCTTTCTTCAGCTTATTGATAGTAATTTATATTTGCCTTTAAGTTCAGTTCATGAGGTTGAAAATCTCTAACAAAATGTATAATAATTCATAATAAATATATAGCTCGTAAATTCCGAATTTTTAGTCCAAATTCTAATCTGGTATGTTAGAATTGATTTTAAGAAATCAAAAATATATTAAATTTATAAAAATGTAACCTATATACATATATGTTATATATATATACCGGAGCGAGTTCTACATCTGATTTTGTATATTTGTTTTGCTTCATAAAGTTATAGATAATCACAAATTCTGATCAAATCAAAATAGACAACTAATTGAAGTGAATTTAACATATACTTTGTTGTCCCATCCTATTTTTAAGGCTGGCTTTAAATTCCCCTAAACTATATTTGTTGTTTTTCTCTTGTGTATCCTGATTCAACTATGTTCTTCATAATTTAACCCCTAACTTTCGATGTTCCTCATAATTTAATCAAAAAAATTCTTTACTATTACTCAAATTTCATTAACCAAACTAGCCTAGGTGGAAGATCACCATCCACTTAGCAACTAGCGTTTTTTTCTAACACTAAAATTTCTAGTGACTCGATTATAAGAACTACACGCAGCGTTTTACTAGTAACATACGTCATGTAAAGACATATACCGAGAGAGAGAATCTTTGATGCCTCCGTCACGGCAAAACCACATAAAGCCTATCTCTCTCTCCCCTGCCCCTAAACGATCTTTTAAACCACTAATTTTCGTACTCTCTCTTTGATTCTCATTCTCATTTGTACCAACGAAAAGATAATATGGCCATTCATATTCAGAACCCTAACTTTTTCAACACTCATCATTTCCGATCATCTCTTACTTCTGCCTCTGCATCTCCTGCTTCATTTCTCTTCTCTAGACACTCTCCTGCAAAATATCACAGCTTCATCTGCAAATCCAATGACAAAGATGTATCCCCTTTAGTTTCTTTTAACTCCTAATTAAATCATTACACAAAAAGAAAACCTTGAGAACTAATTGTCGTTTCTTCTTTTGAAAGGACAATCTCATTGATGCTCCTGTTTCTGTTGGAGATGGATTCTCTTTCAGTGGAGGTTTTATTACAACCACAAACTAACCCTTTTGTTTGTTGTTTAATTTGGGAAGACTAAATCTTGTTTCTGCGCAGGAAAGTATTCAGATCAACCGAGTCCATCAGATGAGTGGTTGAAGCAAGGAAAATGGGTAAATAAAGGTTTCTGATACTTTCCTTATAATGCATAGTTTTGATTGAAGAAAGCGATTCTGCAATTCTCAGGTTAAAGCTCACAGAGTTGGTGGATCTGGTGTAGAAGCAAAAGATCCCATTTTTGGACTAACAATGGGTGCGAGCTCTCAGGCTTCCAAAGATCTCTTCCGGTCAGTACACTTGAGAATATATCTTCTGTCTTATCTTGCACAGTCATGGCTTTAAGGGGTCTATGATTTTGTTTCCATAGATGGTTTTGTGTAGAATCCGGTAGTCCAAATAGTCCTCCTGTTATACTGATCCATGGATTTCCATCTCAGGTAATTTTCCTTCGAAAAATTGTTCTTACTGTGATTAGCTTGCAGAGAATTTGAGTGTTTTTGTGTGACTACTGGCTAGGCATACTCTTACCGGAAAGCTCTGCCCGTGCTTTCAAAGAACTACCGTGCCATCGCTTTGGATTGGCTAGGTAACTTCTTTTCCTGAAAGGTTTATCTTTTTTAATGATTCACTAGCTGTATTTTCGTCTGTAATGATAGGATTTGGATTTTCTGACAAGCCTCAGGCTGGATATGGATTCAACTATACATTGGACGGTAAGGTGTTCTTAAACCCCACTCGAGAACCCGAGAATTCGGATTTATCAGAGCAGTTGGTTTTTCTTTTTGCGGCTTTGCAGAGTTTGTATCATCACTTGAGTCATTCATTGATGAGGTAACTACCAGTGAGGTATCAATTGTGGCGCAGGTAGGTAACCTATCTTCATTTCTCACCTGAGGAAACAATATTCAGATTTGTCAGTGTTGATTTCTAGTCTCTGGTGGTTTTTTCAGGGCTACTTCTCAACTGCTGTCGTAAAATATGCAAGAAACAGACCAGAGAAGATCAAGAATCTCATACTCTTGAATCCTCCCGTAAACAATGAACCTGCAAAAAATAACCAACACCAAAACCTTACACTTTCGTCTATTTATTAATACTAACTTTGAACTTGTATATATGTGGTTTCAGCTCACACCCGAACATGCTAAACTTCCATCAACCTTGTCAGTATTCAGCAACTTTTTGCTCGGGGAGATTTTCTCTCAGGTTGGTTTCATCGAAGTTCCTTCTTTTTGACCCCTGTAGAGGTTCTGTACAATAAGTTCCTGATTTATACAAACCAATAGGATCCTCTAAGAGCAAGTGACAAGCCTTTGACAAGTTGTGGTCCTTACAAAATGAAAGAAGACGATGCAATGGTTTACCGAAGACCTTATCTCACCTCAGGTTCTTCTGGTTTTGCCCTCAACGCCATCAGCAGAGCCATGAAGAAGGATCTTAAGGTTCATAAAGCTTCCCACTCCACATCCATCGTATACGATATCCTTGAAAAAATCAAGATTTGAAGTTAGAATCTGTAAAAATTTGGTATATCATTAGAGCTTTTACCTGACAGAAATATGCAGAAGAGATGAGGACATCACTGATGGATAAAAACTGGAAAATCCCGATCACCGTATGCTGGGGACAACGAGACAGATGGCTGAGCTATGAGGGAGTTGAAGAGTTTTGTAAGAGTTCAGGACACAACCTCGTCGAACTGCCAAATGTACCTGACTATTTCCTTGTATCCGTGAGACAATGCTAAAAAACATAGCTAATTTGAACCGATTTTGTCCTTCTCAGGCTGGCCATCATGTACAAGAAGATTGTGGGGAGGAGATCGGAGGAATAATCTCAAGAATCATAAGTAAGTCTGCTCTATTCTAAGTGGAGCTACTCTAATAGAAGATTGAAACAAACGTAAGGAGACATGAACCAACCATTTGTAAAAAACTCAGCTTTATTTTGAAACCTTGTGTACTTCCAGTGGTACATATAAATAAGTACCACCAGTAAAAGTTTTGTGTAAACTTTGAGTCTCTATAAAGTGGGAGATAGAAGAATCGTCAACAATCTCTGGTTCTCTAGTACAAAAATGTAACATCCTAAAAAGAATCTAACTTGAAATACATGTATACCTTATGAAATTGGTTAAAATCAGTACAGCATTGATATGAAGATCCTCAGATTGCTGTCATCTCACCAGTCTACTAATCGTATTTCCTTCTCATTCTTTTGCTTCCTCGGAGTCTTCCGGGTACTCCTGTTCTTCTATATACGTATACTTGTGTCTACATCATGCAATCTTTCATGGTTAGAATCGGTCTATCCAGCACTCATCGTTCTTCACAGCATTTCTCCATCTGTGTTTAAAAGTCTCTAATTCTGCGTAAGTCTGCTTTCGAACCTGTAAGTAGTAACAGTTTTTGTGAATAGAGAATAAGCCACACAAAACAATATATGAAATTCAGAAGAAGAAAACTGATATCTTCTTACCAAATACCAAACTGGTTAAAAGCTTACCTCAGATCTACCAGATGATATTTGAGATGTTGATGATGGTTTCTGCATGATAAAAGTAATAATAATAAGACACTCATTGGATATCTCATACAGGTAAAAGAAGAGATATTATAGTAAAGAGTTGCATACAGGTTTGTCTGAATCATGCTCAATCTTGGTCTTATCCAGTTGCTCTGAATCTGTCTGCTTTTATATGCAGTAACTATAATTACTTTTTGAACAAAAATCATGAATGCTAGAATAAAGGATTGTCAAAAGAACTCGTTTCAAACCTTATTTTCAGCTGAACCTCCTAATGTAGGAAGACCCAGATGAAGTATGTACTCGGAATCAACAATGCCAATATTTTTGGTTCGATCACCCTATTCAAAGCAACAACACAGTACTGAGAATAAATACAAAAGCAAGACAGGGAAAACAAATGAAAAGGTGTATTGGTTTGATTAAGTCACAGTTTACCTGAGCACAATATCCAAGCTGAAAGTCTATACCCCATCCGTGGTTCAAGTCATTCTGTAAAAGGATAAAAAAAAAGCAATAAAACATATTAAGTATTCAGATGTTGATAGTCTTCATTAGTCTGTGTCTCTGTGACATAATTAGTTCAAACTAGTGCAATACCTGAATCATATGCCATGTACACCTCCAAGCTGCCCTGGAAAACACAGGAGCCATCATTTCGACAAATCTGTAGGTAAGAGAATTCTTTAAAATATATACAAGTAGAAGTAGTTTATTCTTTTAAGCTTTGACTGAAGAAAGAATTAGATGGTCCTGGACATATAAATACCCGTTCAGGTATATTCTTACTCAAATCTACCCAAACTAACTATGTATATATCTGAAAACATCATAATAATAAAAGAATACTTTTAGCTAGGTTCAGATATTCTTGGGTAATCATTTGGTTCTCAGATAATACACCATCCAAACCAATACCCGAAGTAGCTGAAAACAAGATTCAATCGTGATTTTCGGTCTGTTCGAGTTCAGGTCTTTGTACCGCATATATTGCCCAGGCCTAAAAAATGGGAATGGAAATTCAGTTCTTTACCCCGTGCAAGGTGGTCCAGTGCTATTCTCGTTGCACCTAGTCCGACCAATGACTTTGTATGTCCTCCTGGTACATAGTAAAAAATGCAATAAGAATCATTAAGTCAATCTTCCAATCTTTCTCTTTTCTTTGTTATAGAATATCACAACTTTTCTGTTGGAACTTAACAGAAGTACCTGTGTACTCTCGACTTTTCATCTCGTGAGGTAAGTTGATGATGCACTTCAGAGAGATTGGGATCAAGAGCAGGCTGTGATATTTCAAGCCCTTCTTCTTTAATAATTGAAACATACCTGAAAATTTGCATTCCAATAGATACTATAACTATGAGTTATAAATCTATATCAAATGACAAACAAAACAAATATTTCTATGACAGTTTTACCTTGAAGCATCAAAATTGTCAACACCAAGATCTTCATCCCACAGAAATATGTATGAATATGCTGACACAATATCCGGGTGTAGGAAACGCTTTGCAAACCACCTAAAAGAATCAGAAGGATACTGAAACTGTATGTCTGAAATATATCCGCTTTCTGCTTTATGAGTATAAAAAAAGTTACCATTTGGTTTGGTTTACAACAGAAATATGAATAGCAGTTTCACTCCACTCAAACTCCTTCCATTCATCAACGGCACCATCATAATGAAACAGCATCACAACAAACTCACTTGATTGAAACTGCCACATGGGAACATATCACATCAAAACTGATTCATTACTGAGAGGCGAGAAGAAGTTGTCTAAAAGTTTACCTTCTTGACAATCTTGTTGACACTTTCCTTCTGTTTTATCCCAGCTGCCATAGCCAACAAGTTCGGTTTTGGTTTCTGCGTAAAACAGACAAAGAGAACTGAAATTGTAGAGGTAAGGACTGACTAAAGAGAAACCTTGAAAATGGATGGAAATGAGGAAACACCTTATTACGCTTTGCGCCCCATAATGGTCGTATTTCCAAGTCAGATGTACTTGCAACAATACCTCTCGGTAATGTCTCACTACCTAGAGGCCTCAATTGTGTCTAATGAGCATATCAATAAGAAAAAATTGTCAAAATTCAAATAAACAAAGGATATGAGCAGTGAAACTGAACAGCTTATTGGACAGACCTTGCACATCTTCAGTTTTGCAAGATTTAGTCTAATAATCGAATTCAATCCAGAAATTCCCTGTAAATCATTATACATAAACTGTTTTAGTGTTCAATAATCACTTCTACAACATACTTTAGATTTTTAAGATATGCTCAAAATTAGCAGTCTAAGAAGTTATACCTCTTTGTAATCTACTGTAATAAACGCATTCCCCATAAGGAAAACCATTGCAAGAAAAAACACAAAAGTGAACAAGCGACGAAGAGATGAGCTCTTTCTTTTCTGATTCATATTTAGAGTGGATACCTGAAAAGTAACAAATACGAAGATTCATGATACATTAATCCCGAATCAGAAGTACCTCGATGTAGTATCATCTGTTGATCACATTGAGCAATAATGGCCACAAAGAAGATTCAAGATTGTGAAAATTTATTGTGAAACATATACAAATAACTGTCTGAATAAAAAAAGTCATTGCAGAGCTAGAGATATGAAAATTAGACAATAACCAAAAGAAGTAGTAAAGTTCTTCGGCTTCCAGACTTTCATTGACACAAACTAGAAATCACTAACACAGAAAGCACACAAATTAAGAAGAAAACTAACCCATGATTGGATAATTCAATAGGATTGAGCTAGTGAAAATTTTTCAAAACTGTATATATTTTGAAAAGTGTTGAAACCCAGAAAACCCCAAAATGGCAAAACAGTAACAAAGACGGAGAGGCAGGAAACAAAGCAATGGAACAAGACAACAAGAAAATAAACAAAAAGAAGAACAATAAATATAAAATGAAAAGCTTACGGAGCTCAGAATCTTGGATTTCTTGTTCATCTTTCAACAACAGTGGTCTGCAAACGAAAGGCTCATTCTTTTATAATCATAATAATAATAAGTAAAGTGTAAGTGATAGTGTAATAAAACCATACTTTTGTCCGAAACCCACTAAAAACTTAATTGCTCTCCGTCATGTTTGGCTATTTTACAAATAAGTAACCACTTTAATTCCTTAAAGTTAGCTTCTACTAGAAAGAAATTCAAAAGAAAAAAGACGAAGATGAAAGCAATTACTCTAAGGTCGATAAGTCAACGATTAGACAAGAATATGTAATATTTTATTAAATATCGAAATTGCAATTTGCAAAAGGTGAGGCATTGCAGAAATTCAGGTTTTATTACTCAAAAATCACCGACTGATGTAATTAAAGGTCGCACGTGTTATATGCATTCCTCTAGTTTATGTAACGTACAAATATGATGCAATGTCCATGTGACTAGTTTTAAAAATTTTGGGTATGAATATGAATCAAGGGTTTATTACATTATTAAGTATTTGTTGGGCTAGGATCTTAAAATTGGGGTTTTCAAAGAGTGCTTACAATAACATGCATTTTGAGTCTTACATTTTTACCTCTTTTTACTTTACTTTGCAAGTTATTATTCTGAGTTTTGCATAAAAGGATTCTGGATCTTGTCTTTTGGTTCACTAGTTTTTTTTTATTATATGATTGTAATTAACTGTGATTATGAAGATTCAAACCAAAAAATATCATAATATATCTTGAATGAAAAAAAATACAAAATTATAGGGTAACCCAAAAAATATCAAAATTAGTAAATGAAACTAAATATTATAGTCTAGTTAGACCAACGGATGTAGATATATGGATTAAATCTTGCCAATACTAAATGTCAATTCCTCTACTTAAAAAACCTCTTTTCTCTCTAGCTGAGGGAAATAGAGTCTACTCTCGGGATTCAAGACCGCCGATTAACTGGAACATAGTAACAAGGAAAATCTGACCTTAATATTTGGATCCACTTAGCGCAAGTTTACAAGCCAGCTTTTGATCCACCTATTACGATCACTGCTCCTCACGAATTGTTGGATTTCTTAAGAAAGAAATGGAAGCTGATCCTCTTATTCTTGAAAAGCTACGATCAATGGCGATATCGGAAGAATCGCTGATCGCTCTTCCTCTAGATGGCTGGTATGAATCTGTCTTCAAACCACAACTGTGTATAACAAGCAGACTCTTAAATCTAGATGTCCAAAATCTCTCCAAGGCTATGTTGAATATACTCAGGATATGGCGTATTCAAGGAAGAACCCAAGGTTTTGTACTTTCTAAAAGTAAGTTCTACTTTTCGTTTCAATCTGAAAAAGATAGGGCTGAGGTTTTGAATCATCGAATCTGGAACTACGATGAATGGGGGCTCGTTATCTGTGAGTCGGAATCTATTTCAATGGACCCGGAACTTGATCTGATTCCAATATGGATTTGTATATTTAAGATTCCACCAGAGTCGCTCTCTTTTGATACCATTAAAGTCATTGCTAACATTATTGGGGATGTGCTAGAAGTGGATTTTGATCCAGCAAGAACTCACATACTTGATTATATCAGAGTTAAGGTAAGATTCAACACCATTCATCCGGCGAGGAAATATAGAGACTTCAGTCTTCCATCGGGAGAAGTGATCAAAACGGAAATTGCATTTGAGAGGATCAGGAACAAATGCCGTAGTTGCTTGGGAATTGATCATGAGGAAGCCAAATGTCCAAGGAAGAAGGTTAATAAAATAGATGACATAAAGGAGCAAGAAGGAAAGGAATTGCCAGATAATTGTACTATCCACAGTCAGGATGAATTCAGTGTGCAACCCCAGCCTGAGGATACAGCGGATAAGTTGCTTGAGATACTGGCAGAATAGAAACAAACGAGATCTAACATCTGTGCTGGAGACAAGGAAGCTAATGATGATATGATCATGAATCTTATAAAGGAGATACAAAACAACTCAAATGCTGCAAGTAAAACTAAAATGGATATGGAAGTCTACAATAGTACTAATAAATCCCATGTCTTTGCAGTCAATGAATTAATCTACTCAAGCTCTAATGTCAACAGCAATAAACAGCGCAAAGAAATCTATACCCACAAGAAACTAAAGAGAACTAGAGATGCAGATTTGGAATCACTAAGGCAGGACACCTCCTTGGAATACGGTTTGGTGGTTTACCAAAAACCACCCAGTGAGAAATGAGTATAATTGGCTGGAACTGTCAGGGGATGGGGAGCAGACTGACAGTTCGGCGCCTTAAAGAAATAAGGAATTCCTTATTTCCAGACATTCTGTTCCTCTCAGAAACAAAGAACTCTGCTACTTTTATTAAAGCGGCTCAAAAATGGTTAGGTTATGACTTCGTACACTATGTTGAACCTAGTGGATTAAGTGGAGGGCTAGTGCTTTACTGGAAATCTCATATGTCTCTCCAAATAATATCATCCAACAAACATGTCACTGACACCTCTGTCTCTTTTAGTAATCAAAATATGTTTGTTACATTTGTTTACAGACATCCGATGCAAGCAAGAAAATATGAAGTCTAGCAGCAAATTGAATTGATCAACGACATGAGACAAGGTGCTTGGCTTCTTACAAGAGATTTTAATGAGTTGTTAAGTAATGAAGATAAGCTAGGAGGCGCACTCAGACCTGACTGGTCTTTCAGACAATTTAGGAGTTTAATCAATAACTGCAGGCTTATTGAGTTGTCGATGCAGGGACATCCTTTCTCCTGGTGCGAGAACAGAAATGGCAACTGGATTCAATACAAATTAGATCAGTCCTTTGGTAACGCTGAATGCTTGATGATGTTTTCGAGAATTAATTGCCAACTGCTAGACTATATGGGTTCAGACCACAGGCCTCTTAGCACAGTCTTGGTAACACTTTCAGAAACGCTTCCTTTTTGACAAAAAATGGATGCATAAGAAGGGTTTCTACACAACAATTGAAAGTGTATGGAGTGGTAACTTGAGCAACAACTCTTCCTTGCTGCACAAGATTGCTGAAACTAGGAAACAAATCTCTGTTTGGAAAAAAAAACCCAGCACAACTCAGCAACTAATATCAAGAGGATCCAGGTACATTTAGATAAGGAAATGAAGAAAGATCGACCAAACCTAATGATCATTGCGGCTCTTAAAACCAAACTGGAAGAAGAAACATTGGAGGAAAAACAGTTTTGGAAATAAAAATCGAAAGAAAAATGGCTAAGAAATGGAGATAAAAATACAAAATACTTTCACAACTGTGTGAAGTACCGAAGGTTAAAAAACAAGATTATAGCCTTGAAAGATACAAATGGACGGACCCATTTTCAGGAAGGTTCTAAGGGGGATATAGCATGTGATTAATTCAGAAAACGTTTCCTAACCTCCAGCCCTTCCAACATTGAGCAGTTGTTATCAGGTATAGCTCCCAGAGTTACTGCAGATATGAAAAAAATAACTGCTCAAAGACATCTCGGATTCTGAAATTAGGATAGCAGTATTTAATATAAGAGGAGATAGTGCCCCAGGATCTAATGGCATGACATCAGTATTCTTCTAGAAATATTGGCCTTTAGTGTCTGGTCAAGTCTGTAGAAAGGTGAAGGAAATCTTTAAAAACATAAGAGTTCCTAAAGAATGGAACTACACGCTTCTAAGCCTAATTCCAAAGAAAGATAATGCGGCAGAAATGGTTGAATACAAACCGATAAGTTTGTGTTCTGTGGCTTACAAAATTGTAGCCAAGATAGTAGCAAGACGACTGCAACCTTTTCTTGAACACATTATTTCCGCTACACAGAGTGCATTCACCAAAGGAAGGCTTATATCAGACAATATCATCTTGGCCCATGAAATTATCCATAACTTGCAAGCAAACAACCAAGGACATTATAAGTTTATGGCGGTCAAAACAGACTATCTAAAGCTTATGATAGACTGGAATGACCCTACATTGAAATGACATTGAGAAGTCTGAGATTTCATGAAGAATGAATTGAGCTGGTAATGAGTTGTATAACAACTGTGACATACTCGGTTATCCCAAATGGAAATGTACATGGATTGATTCATCCTTAAAGGGGAATAAGGCAAGGCGACCCCTTATCCCCATACGTATTCATCTTATGCACAGAAGGGCTAACAAACTTGATGACAAAAGCTGAACAATCACAAAGACTCTCAGGTGTTCAATTTGGAATTGATAGACCAGAAATTCAATAGCTGCTTTACGCGGATGACAGTCTATTTTTATGCAAAGCCAGCCAGGAAGAAGCTAATACTATCAAAGATTGCCTTAACCTATATGAACAAGCCTCTGGACAGAAGATCAATTTTGAGAAGTCATTAATCCTATTTGGGAAGACAGTAGAGCAAACCACTAAGGCTACTATCCAAAACATACAAGGTATCTCCAATGTCAATGGTATGGGCAAATATCTTAGTTTACCTGACTGTTTCAGTCAGAAGAAGACCACCATGATGTCTTTCATAACTGATAAGCTGGTCAACAGAACCAACAATTGGTTTTTCCAAAAATCTCTCACTCAGTGGTAAAGAGATATTCATCAAGTCTATAGCTCAGGCTTTTCCCATCTATGCGATGCCCTGTTACCAACTCACTACGAAACAATGCAAGAATATCACTAGTGTGATCAGGAATTTTTGGTGGAGCACCTCTGGACAAAAAAGGAACATTTCCTGGGTATCTTGGGATAAACTTTGTCAAGCCAAATCAAATGGTAGCCTTGGTTTTAAGGACATTAAAAAATTCAATCAGACTCTTCTTGCCAAACAAGCATGGAGGATCCTTCACTACCCTGATTCCTTACTATCTAAGGTCGTCAAAGCAAAATATTTCCCTAATGGTGAGCTCACCGAGTGTAACCACACATCAAAATCATCTTATGCGTGGAAAAGTATCCTCCATGGAAGGGATCTACTCCTAAAAGGTCTAGTTTGAAGTATTTGAGATGGGCGTGATTCTTACGTATGGTCTACGAGATGGATCTTTCATCACCAACCTCGACCTCCAATCAGCAGAAACCTTACCTTTTATGTCTGCCTAAAAGTATTAGAACCTTATCTCAAAAGATAGTTGGAACATGGTCAAACTGCAGGAGCTGATACATCACTTGGATGTTGAGAGAATCAGAGCTTTTCCTCCTAATACGGCAGTTAAAGACTCTTGGTATTGGGGTTATAGAACATCGGGAATTTACACAGTGAAAAGTGGGAACTGGCTGCTCAGTAAAGACTTAACAAACATAACATGGGACGAGTTTGAGAGAAATCGGCTCAAAACACTTTTTTGGAAAAGAAAATTTCCACCAAAACTGAAGTTATTCCTTTGGAGGACGATATCACAAGCTTTGGCAGTAAAAGGAAGATTAAAATCAAGGAGGATTAACCATGACTCGACTTGTGTTGTATGTGGTACTCAGGATGAGTATATTGTACACATGTTGTTCCACTCTCACCCTGCGAGGCAGATGTCGGCATTATCTAGGATTCCACAACCCAGGAACAGGTTCTCAGGTACCTCCTCCTTACATAACCTCGCATGGTTACTTCAATTAAGGACAAATAGGCTTGTTTCACATGAAACTAGTGAGTTTTTTCCATGGTTGATGTGGGCTATTTGGAAGAACAGGAACCAAATTACCATTCAACAAAACAATAGTGACCTCCAAGGATTAGTATTCGATGCTCAATGTGAGATGGAAGCCTGGTTCTTAGCCACTAGGAGGGAGCAAAACATTAAGCTTCTCTCTGGCCCTGACATCACTGGACCAGAACCTCTAGTTGCTACATTCAGAGTTTACCATAAATCTGTTTGGAACAAACAACAACCTCTCCATGGTAGTGCTTGGTGTATAAAGGATGCCAACGATCTGACCTTATTTCACGCAAGACACACAATTGCGACTGTTCTTCTAAGGTGGACTTAAAATTCAGAGGACTTGAGTGGATGATGCAATGCATGTTGGACCTTCGCTACAGGTCTATAAGTACTTATCTTGATGATAACTTACTTTACCAGTGCTTAACACAACAAGGAAATTGGCTAAAGTTCGGTTCTTGGAAAGAGAGAATCCAAAGGCTAGCTTCAAAATTTGAGTCGATCAATTTTCTTAAAGACAGACCGAATCACAAGTTAAAGGCGCACTAAATTGCAGATAGTGTGGTTAGGCAACAATGTTTCAATGACTACATTAGTCATGGAATTCCATAAAGGTTGGCTTCTACTTCTCAATTGGATCGCGTGACTATCACTTCATCAAATTCAAATGGCGGGAACTTTTAACTAGCTATGGATCAGGCATTTCCTCCCCTTGATTGGTATGGCGCCCAAGCCCAAGTTACCTCCAGGCCCAAACTTTATTTCATCTCAAAACAGTCTTTTACCACAACTAAAGTTAATGGGCCTAATTTTAAAATACTTGGAGCCGGACGGTTGAACTTGAAGGGGAGACACAGATCAATGGCCCATCTACGCTATGGATTACTTCATCGGCCCACCAGGTCACTCTGTAAACCCACGAGAGCTGAAGCGTTTCATATAGCTGCTCTATCTCAGTGCACCTAGATATTCGCAATGTCAGAATAGTGTGGTATTATACAAGGAACTGGAGCAATAATGACACTTTTTAGACCATATAACTAGCCGTCATTATATGCTTAATGACCTATGCCGGAGGCTACTTAGTGTTATCTCGGCGAAGCTATTACTTCCCCAGCTCCGATATAGCTTATGTCATTTACTCGTGTCATATGGACAAATTGTCAGCCAATCACGATCCTAGCTTTACCTTGTAAGTTGCATTTCCTTCGCAGGTGTGGAACTACAGAAGTTACGCCATCTCCATGCTACCTTGCATGACATGGATTGGTTCCCTGAGATAATCATTACTGCTTCATACTCAGTTTTTTCAAGTGCTTTGAGGGTTCACTTCCTTCTTGTTTCCTCTATTTAAGTCACGCAATGAATAGTGAAGCCTTAACACATTCAACTCCAACGCACCCAAGCTAACGATGAACCCCAATCACAGACGTGCCCTTAGGAGCCAGTTCCACCTTGGAGGTAATGAACCGGGGATTTTCCTTGCGTCACAGAACTACACCATGTCCCAAGTGCAAAACAGAAGAAGCCTCATTGCCAAACCGCTTAACCGTTAGGAGCAATCTACTCAGGAGCTGATTGAAGATCTACCTCGACAATGGAACCTCCAAAGCTCTATGAAAGGAAGAATGATCGACAAGGATTTTGCTCAATTCCTCTTTGACTTCGAGGAATACCTTAACATTATTCTAAAGATGCAACCTGTTGTCTATAACGGGTGGTTGGTGGCGCTTGACAAATGGGATCCACAACCAGATCAAAATTTCCTTTCTATTGTGTTTCTTTGGTTGCAAATAACTAACCTTCCTATGTAATACGCTTCAATAGATGCAGTCACTATAATTGCAGGTACCATCGGAGAAGTAATGGAAGTGGACTTACATGAAGGAGTTACGGCTATGCCTTTCTCCATCCGAGCAAGGGTCAAGTTCAATTATGAAAATCGCCTCAAATTCTGCATAGTGGTTAACTGCGAGAACGGTGATATGTTCCAAGTGGACTTCATCTATGAAATGGTCACACATTTTGTTTCACATGTCAGAAGTTAACGCACAATATGTGCTTTTGCACGTATATTCCTCAACCGTCGGACTACTTGGTCAATTCGTTCCAAACAACATCTCAAACAAGCCACAGTTCAGAGTTGACTCCCTCAACAGAATACATGTCCTTAGCTACTCAGCCACCATCACCGCCTCCAGTTATTGCAATGGAAATGTCGGAGCCTCAATTAACATACTTGTCTCAACCAGTTACAGTTGATGATGTGATCATGAACACGGGTAACAATTTCATTGCGGAGGTCACGACATTACCTATGGACTCGGACCAAGTTCCTCTTGTTGCCATGCCGAACCACTCACCAACGCCTTCCAACGGATCAAACAAGCACCACAAAGATCTGGATACAGAGGAGGTCATTGCCATGATGGAAGAGCAGAGCAAAACTCGAGACTAATCTGTTGAGGCAATTAGGCCAGATCAGACTGATAAAGACCTATGATGAGCTTAATGGGCTTTTGTTTTATCCTATTTACTATCTTAATTAGCTATTTGATTTTGATTGTATGTCTCTCGTTTTCCTTTTCGTGTTTGTGGCCAAGGATTTCTACTGGTCTGGGCCTCGTGGATCTTAGTTGTATGACCCTTGTTCTTTCTTTTAATATATATAATTTTAAGGCGTTAAGAAAAAAACTCTAACGGATGTCTAACGTAAAGGAATGATTAAAATCATGGTTTTTGGAAAAATTAGAAAAAAAACAGTGAAGAAAAGAAGAGGTATAGATCGAGAAGAAAGAAAGACAAAATTGTCAATGCGATGTGTCACAAATACTCAATTTGGTAAGTGTAACTCAAAAGTGCATTTTTGAACAAAAAACTATAGTATATGTGGTTTCTACATAATTGATTCATGAATCAATAATTTGATTTTTTTTAAAGGGTTTATAAGACCAAGAGGATTATAAATCTAAAACCACATAAAATTTTAAATTTTGATCTAAAACTATACAAAATTAAGACATAATAATTGGACATAATTTACTTTTTAAAAAAATTGGTTAAATAAAACATAGAATTTAAGTAAAAATTAAAGCATAAAATTTTTTACCATATGTATAACTAATATCAATTAACTTTTTGTAAGTAAAATTTCAGTTTAAACACATAAAGATAATATGTAAGAAGTTGATGGAGCTAGTGCTATAGGAAAGAAGTATCATAATCCCCAAATTATAGCCTAAGTATCTGTTTACATATCTCTAGCTTTAATACCTTCCATAAGTGTAATCATCTCTCTGTGTATATGAACCCTTGTACTCTCTCAATCTATGATATACAAGAGACCATTACCTTAATCTCTACATGGTATCAGAGCTCTCTGTTTAATAACAACAGATCCTCTCTTTTTCTTTTCTCTTTCAATGGAATCCACTCCTTCTCCTTCCCTTCAACCCACCGTAGTTCAAAGCTCAGAAACACCATCCCCGCTTTCTCTCAATATGGTAAATGTTACCAAACTCTCCTCCACCAACTATCTCACATGGAGTATTCAGATCAAGTCTCTTCTTCGTGGCTATGATCTCCTCAGCTACATCGATGCTGCAATCTCCCCTCCCTCTCCTGTTGTGGTCACCAATGGTGTCGCCAATCCCAACCCAGACTTCCTTTTCTGGCAACGTCAAGACTCCCTTCTCTACAGTGCTCTCATTGGATCCATTGACATGGCTCTCCAACCGCTGATTGNCCTTCTCTACAGTGCCCTCATTGGATCCATTGACATGGCTCTCCAACCGCTGATTGCAACCTCCACCACCACGCTTGAAGCTTGGAATACTCTTGCCCTTACCTACGCAAAACCCACACGAGGTCACATCAAGCAACTCAAACAACAACTGAAACATTGTGTTAAAGGCACAAAATCTGTCGATGATTTCATGCAACAGATCAAAGTCAAAGCCGATGCCCTTGCTCTTCTTGGTAGTCCACTTGATCCGGAAGATCTCACTGATGCAGTCCTTGACGGCCTCGGTGATGAATTCAAACCTGTCATTGACGCTGTGCAGAATCGTGACACTCTCATCTCCTTTGCCGAACTTCATGAGAAGCTGCTGAATCGTGAACTCCAACTTTCCGCAGCAGTATCGTCATCTCTTTCCCTTCCAGCAACTGCCAATCTGGTTCATAATAAAACTCGTCACTGGAAACCCAACAACGAGGAGACTCGTTCCAACAACACTCAGAATCGCAACAACAAGTCAGAACAACGATCGTCACGCCCATACCTTGGGAAATGCCAAGCGTGTGGCACTCAGGGTCACAGCACCAAACGATGTCCGTTGTTTCGTCTTGTCTCTCAGTCTTCACAGCAAGCTTCCTCCAATTCTTTTCAACCTAGTTCTAACAATGGCTGGCCTCCTAGTGCCTACAACATCTCAGTTTCTTCGCCTGATTCATCCTCCTGGCTGCTTGACAGTGGAGCCTCTCACCACATCACATCCGATCTAGCAAATCTCGCTCTCCATACTCCGTATCAAGGCACCGACGAGGTCATGGTTGGAAATGGTTCAGGTCTAGAAATCACTCACACTGGTTCTGCTTCTTTACCTAATTCCTCTCGTGATATCCAACTCCACAATGTGTTACGTGTTCCTCACATAGCAAGAAATCTGATTTCAGTCAAACAATTATGTACTGACAATCATGTATCGGTGGAATTTTTTCCTACCTTGTTTCAGGTGAAGGATCTAACCACGGGGGCGCCAATGGCAATAGGAAAAACTAAGCACGGAGGGTATGAATGGCCAGTCAGAGATGATTTGCAGGCGTTTACTTTTTCTTCCACAAAAAGCTCTCTTCCCGTTTGGCACTCTCGCCTTGGGCACCCTTCTTCTTCAGTTCTTAATAAAGTTGTAACCAAACATTCTCTTCCTGTTTTCAATACAAATGCATCTCTTCCTTGCAATGCTTGTTCAGTCAGCAAAA
>OVAX01002284.1:0-31384 GCA_900406405.1 Lepidium africanum
GAGATGTGAAGAAATGATTTATGAATTTTGTACCTCAAATCCGGTTAAATCATTCATAAGATCACCTCTGATAGATAAGGATTTGACGAGTTTTGGTCTGGATTTTAGCCACTCTAAAGCTTCCTTTGTAGCCATCTTTCCCATAGACATGAACATACCTGCCATGGTTGCATAGACTCTGACCTCCACCTCACCAACCTTCATGTACTCCTCAAAGCTAGGCACATGAGCTTCTTGTGCCCATTTTCTAGATCAATATTGGCTTTCACAGCTGCCTTGAACTGAGCATAATCAGTTATGTACATAATTTTGTCTGCAACATAATCATACTTACAAAGAAGAGTTTGGTTGGTTACCTCTTCTATTGTGGCATTTACACTGTAAGATCTTCCTTCTGGCCTAAGTTCTCTTTCAAACTCTTTGAAAGTATCCAAGATAAAGTTAAACACGAATTTCAAATAATTTGGTTGTTTATCCATTGCATGGTCGGGAGCCCACCTGTACATCATCATTATCAATCTATACTCAAGATCATTGTTTGTCTTGAGTTCTAAAAATCAGGTTTTATACCTTTCGAAGCTGTTAGCGAGGCTTTCAGCCTCAGAAAGAGACGCATATCTGTCGAATGTGTCATCTAGAAGCGCTAAACAAGTGAAGTACTGAACCATCATAATCCTTTCATTTGAGAGCTGTGGCTCAAAGAACACCGGTTGCACTAAGAAATGATGTTCAACGATTCTGTCTCTAAGTAAGGTGGCAAGTTAGTCGCAAAGTCTAGCTCCTTGTACCATCTTGTATCCACAGATATAATATCCTGTCAGATAACTTGTTTAGAGGATTGTAAGTTAAGCCATATAAATTGAGATTACATACTTTGTAAGGAATTTGAGTTCTTGAAGGTATTGGAGCTGTAGAAACTTGAAACTGAGCTTAGAAAACTTCAGCGACATCTCGTCATGGTCTCTTTCTTGTTCATAGAGTGGGATGAATTCCACTGGGACTAACATATTCCAGTGCTGAGATTGAACAAGAGAATTTCGTATACGCACCAAGAGATGGGGCGAACAAGTCCCACTTGTAGCTAATGACTTCAAGTGGCTCTGAAGCTCAATGCTTCGTCCAGTATATGATTATTCGCCGTCCTCAGATGCGCAGCTTCATACAAGCACAACATACCCTTGACATCTCCAATAAGAGATTTTTTGAAGTTTCCACTGCTCCCTTTGAATCTTTGAAATACATCTATGTATTGACCAAAATGGATTAAGTTTTCACACATATTAGTAAGAGATAACAAACAGTTGTGAGTTGTTCAAGCGTGAATAATGATCAAAAGCCTAGGTAAAGGCTCCTTTACCTGAAGATATATGGTGACCATATCTCCTGAAAACCCAAAAGATTATAGAAACTGTGTACAAATCATCTTCACCATCCAACATTGCCTCTATGTTTTCAAAACCCTCTTTTAGAGTTTCATAGATTTCTTCCTTGAAGTGATATGCAACACCAAGGCTCACAAACAAGTATATCATAAGGATTGTCTTCTTTGTGAAATCAATGCCTAGGGATGACATGAGTATGTTCATTACTTTCGGCTTCAATGCATCAGTCTCTTTGCTAAGCTCATCCATTTCCTAAAAGTAAGATATTAACACATGCGTTAACCTTCTTTACATCAGTATCCAGTTATAGCTCATCACTAGTTTAAAGACTCACCAAGTCATCGATAGAAATCGAGTGAAAATAATGAGTCCATTCAGAAGTTGGCAATTTCTTGAACTTGCGAATACGTTCTCGATCATTACACGTCAGAGAATTGGTAACGCTCAAACGAACATGCTTTAAAGGCTTATCGAGAAATGGAGTCTGGGGAAAGCCATGGAGTTTCCTTAACGGAAATAATTTGGTCCGAGAACGAAGAGAGAATTGAGATCCAAGTGTTAGGCATAGTACCGATGTAGCTTCCATGTTTACTACAAAATGCTATGGAATCTGCTAAGACCAGCCGTTGATAATATCATTCGTAAATCACTTTTCTCAAATAAATTTGAACTCATGACCTAATTATTAAAGAAAATCACTAGACCAAAAGTCATTTGGTATATGTTATTTATTTTACCAAACTCATAATTTTTTTGGTGGAATTTACCAAACTCATATATTAATATGCATGAACTGAAGAAAAAGTTATCATATAGTTCCTAAATAATATGATTTGATTTGATTAATGAAAAATGTAACTAAAACAAGAAATTTTATCCCAAAAAAAAAAAGTAACCAAAGCACCTTTTGGTACGATAATCTATCAAATCTTAATATATATATATATATATAGAAATTTATTAATTTTTATGGAAGAAAAATAACACAAGTTTTTTTCATCTACAAGATAATCTGCTTATTCAGGTATAAGTTGAGGATAAGTGTTCTCGAACTTGATCCATTTGTCAAATGCATTCCACTCCTTAAGTTTAAACCCATCAAACACAACAATATATTCCAATAAAGCCAAAGAATCCATTGGGAAATCAAAGATTGAGTTTTCTCGCATCTGTAGAAATTCACACTAAATAACATTAATTGTGTAATAATTATGAAAAAAATTTATCTCAAGGAAAAAACATATTAACAATAAATAGTTGCAAATAAATTCATTAATTCAGCTTAAAAAGAATATGCTAAAAATATCTGCAGACAAAATAACAATGTGCAAATTAGTACAAATTGCTAATTGATAACAGATTTAATGTGGATCTTATGAAATACTTAAAAAATTAATCAAAGGCCGATTCAAGATTAAGTTGGATTTTCAAACAATTCTCTCATCAAACTTGTATATATTCTAATAAGATGAGTGTAAAAAACACTTAATGGGTCAATCACGGTTAGTGTTTTTTGAAGTTCCAAATGAATTTTTTCATTCAGGAGACCTAACTTTGATGTTGCATTCCCTACTAAAAATGACCCTTATTGATGTTGGACCGGATAATAGGTCATTTGCTATGGTTGCTGGTACATATATATTATCTATGTCTGGATAGCTAATCTCAGTTGCCAAATATATGATTGTTTTTCACTTACATTTGAAAACAGTTTGCTGTCTTTATAGGTAAGACGAAAATGTTGAAGAGTGATTAAAAGCTTGAGTTAGTGGGGGCAATAAAGTGTTTGTCAATTTTTATTTTCTAATAAATTTGGGGGTTTCAATTTCATTGTTTTAATGTAAGACTTAATGAGTCCATGGGTTAATGGGTGTCAGTTACATTTCTTTCTATAAATTCATGTAATAGGTTTTAGTCTGAGATAGACAGTTAACCAGACATAATAAAAGTACTATTCAGAAAATCTATTTTGTTCAACACTCTGCTCGAACAAACCTCTGTTTTACTAATATTGTGGTATCAGAGCAAAGGTTTATGTCCTCTTTTTCATCCTTCAAAAAAGCCATGGCATGCAATGGAGCAAATCAGTAAGCTTTGGTTGTTATTTAAAGGTGAAAAGTATCATCTTTGGAGTCTTAAGATGAAGACTATGTTTAAGTCTCAAGAGAGTTGGGATCTGGTGGAGAGTGGATTTGAAGATGCAAATCCTGCAGAACTTGATCAGTGGTTACGTGAGAATCGTAAGAAGGATGCGAAGGTGTTGTTTCTTATTCAGACAGCTCTGGATGAGGATATCTCATATCTCAGCTGTGAGTACATCTCATGAGGCTTGGGAAATTCTGAAGCAGGAATACATGGGAGATAAGAAGACGATCACTGTTAAGTTACAAACTCTTCGTCATCAGTTTGAAACACTTTTGATGAAGGAGACATATTCGATGCAGGAGTATTTGGCAATAGTTTCAGCCATTGGTAACCAAATGAAGGCCTATGGTGAGTTCTTGTCAAGTGAGACTATTGTGAGTAAAGTTCTTAGAAACTTAACTCCAAAGTTTGAGTATGTGGTTTCTGCAATTATGGAGGCAAATGATATGAGTTCATATACATTTGACAAAATAGAATGGTTTTGGATATGGCACAAGCAGTTGCAGATTAGGTTGTCGTGCAGAGGACAATGACTGCCGCAGAAGACTGATACAGAGAGTTTTAACCTTATATTCCTACTGCAAGTGCACAGCAAATCGAGTAGTACTAGGGGTCGAATCCACGAAGACCAAGCTAGTACTGAAACCAAATTAGAGCTAAGACAAAACTTAAGATTGTAAAACAACTCATGGGCAAACAGAAACTAAAAATATGAAATCAATAACTAAAAACACCAAACTTAGGGAATTCATCAGGAAGGTAAGGAAATTGAACTAGGGAACTATTCAGAGAAAAATTTAAAGAGCAATCTTGACTCAAACATAATATTATAACCAATCCACTGTCATGGTATCAATCACTATATCTAACAACCTAGAGATCCTAACTGTCGTTGGTTCTAGAGATGAAGATATACATTAATGAACGGGTTTGATAAGTCCGCAATCAACCTTGACATCAACTTTCGCGGTTAAGGATTGATTGTTCACCTAAGGAGGATCTCATTCCTAACAAGTTTTTGGAATATTAAGTAATTTGGAATCATAGACTAGTTAGCTACTCTAGCCTAAGCATTAAGATTATCCTTAAGTGGAGAACACATCAATCAATACTTATATCCCTTATTTAATCATTCCCTAACAATCCTAGAAAACCATAAACTTGACTTGAGAACTACTCAGTCATAATTGAGAAACATAAATTCAAAGACATCATGGGAAACATGAAAAGTAATTGCAGTTAAAGATAAAGGTTTTGAAATCTTCTCCAATTATGTAGAGATTCGAAATCCTCCCTTCAAAACCTAAGAACAAGGTTTGATAACGTAAAATGTAAAAAGAATCACTCAGAAAACGAGTTTAACCTAATTTTAATGACTAAACCAAGTTTGTACAAAAATAAGGAAATTCAAATTTGGGCTTCGCAGTATCAATGATCTATCGATCAGTTCTTCTTTGGTCGATCAATAAGGCATCATGTGGATCTCAAGGTCGAGCGCTCCTTCTTCAGATTGTTGATCGATCAATCACAATGCATGAGGTCGATCAAATGGTCGAGCGCATAAATCTGGAGATGAGATGATCGATCGATCTAGTTGTGTGAAGTCAATGAAATGGTCGAGCGCATACTCCTAGCCAATGATGGTGATCGATCGACCAATAAAATGATCGATCGATCAAGTGATTCTGCCAAAAATCTTCCAATTCAGCTCCAATCCTGTTCCGCGCACAATACCCAGATTATCCTTGTATTGTACCTATAAAGGCTCTAAAAACATAACAAAGACTCTGAAAAACATACGAATTAGTAAGCTAAAAACCGATAAAAATGAGGTATATCAATTCCCCCAAACTTAACTTTTTGCTTTTCCTCAAGCAAACAGAAAACCAAGACTGAAAAAGTGAAGTGAAATCGCAGGAACTCATGCTTCATAAGATAACTACAAGAACAATCACTTTAGTAATCCACATGAAAAACATACCTGACAGTATCGAGACCACCTTGTACTTCCCCCAGACTTTGCAACTATCCCAATCAAACTCCACAATCCTAGTGAGCAATCTGAATGCACCATACTGACTTCCTAAGGTATCTAAGTGCAGTCTCACTAAGGGAATATCAATCAAAGGACACATGGGTTTTCCCAGCCTTAAGACTACCTTCTCTATAGTTTCTTTCCTCTCTTTTCATTTATGCTGCAGCCGATTTTTCCCTACTTACCTAGGGTATCATTGTATTTTTTTTATCGGCTGCTCAACTGGATTTTTCCCTACTTACCTAGGGTATCATTGTATTTTTTTTATCCGGTTGTTTCTTTAGCAACTCAAATAATGAAAGCAAGAGTAACGTCATTGGAGTTTTCCTCAACTTATTAACATGACATCCAACTTTGTTTTTATAGTTACTTCAGGTTTAGCACGTTCAGCACAAGGACTAAGAAAAGATTAGAGATAGGGGAACCATACTTACACAGATAAGTCTTTCAAGACTGAGAATGAAACCCAATCCAGTGTATACCAAGCCCTTTGATGAGAAAATTGAGTCAGGTTAGGTGTAAAGCCGGCATGAGATTCTTCAAATACCTAAGAGGATGTGGGTAAGAAATTGCAAGGTCTCTAGGATTTCCAATAGTCAATCGATTCCTGTCAAATCTGAGTCAATGGTTACTTAAGTTTCTGAAAAAGCAATAATTCCTCAAAAATCACAGTTCCTAATAACGGTTTTAGCTCATCAAGACACAAACTGACTCAAGAAAAACATGAAAAATAACTCAAAAAAAAAAAACAAAAGAAAGAAACTCGTTAGTCATAATAAGTGCTCTCCCCCAGACTTACTTCACATCGTTCCGGTGTGGAAATTAGCAATAAAAAGGAAGGTCTACTTGTAAGAAAACAAAAGAAATATGAGAAAACAATTGAAACGTGAAAAGAATGAACTTGTGCAGTTGATCGAGGTTGCAGTGACGGTCAGGTCGATCGTTAGATAGGGCGCTATCTTCTTGGAATTTGATGATCGAATGATCGGATAAAAAGATGGATAGATCGTTCAGACTAGAGATGAAATTGTCACTTGATCAATGGTGCAGCTCGATCGCCAGATCGCTCGCTTGCGTCAAAGATCACTTTGATCGATCGATCGTGGGAATGATCGATCGATCACGGGCCACACGATTCACATTCCTGAAACAGAGCAGACTAAAACGAGAAGTAAAAGTGAATATAAACGAAAAATAAAAATGAAAAGTACCTGACTAGTGGGTTGCCTCCCACTCAACGCTTGTTTAGAGTCGATAGCTTGAATTTAAAAATTCTCAATCCATAATATCAGTCAAGGAAATCAAACCCTCCTTGACTATATCGGTATCAGCAAAGTATGGTTTAAGGCGCTGCCCGTTAACCACAAATTATTTTCCTTTAGTGTCCAGCAACATTACAGCTCCATATGGGCGAACCTCTTTGATAGTGAAAGGACCTGACTATCACGACCTAAGCTTACCAGGAAAAAGTTTCAAACGAGAATTAAACAAAAGAACTTTATCATTAGGAGCAAAATTTCTGCAAAGGATACGCTTATCATGTGATGCCTTCATACATTCTTTGTATATCCTCGAGTTGTAATAATCCATATATCGAATCTTTTCTAGTTCATGAAATTGAAGGGTTCGTCGTTCGGAAGCAGACTTGATGTCATAGTTTAGATGCTTGATAGCCCAGTTTGCCTTGTATTTAAGTTCAACCAGAAGATGACAAGATTTTCCATAGACCAGATGAAATGGAGTTGTACCCAAAGGAGTCTTGTAAGCTGTTATGTATGCCCAAAGAGCTTCATCGAGCTTAATAGACCAGTCATTTCTTGTAGCACACACCGTCTTTTGAAGAATACTCTTGATTTCTCTGTTAGAAACTTCAACTTGACCGCTTGTCTGTGGATGATATGGTGTGGCAACCTTATGATGAACTCCATACTTCTTCAGAAGACCATTGAAAGTCCTATTGATAAAGTGAGAACCTCCATCACTAATGACTACACGTGGGACACCAAATCTGGGAAATATGACATTCTTAAACATCTTCAGTACAACCTTCGAATCATTTGTTGGGCTAGCCAGTGCTTATACCCACTCAGACACGTAATCAAATGCTACAAGGATGTACTAATTCCCAATAGAAACTGGAAACGGTCCCATAAAGTTTATCCCCCAAAAATCAAAGACTTCAACTTTGAGAATGTAATTCCGAGGCATCTCGTTTCTCCTACTAATATTTCCTTGCCTTTGGCATGAATCACACTTTGAGATAAAGACTTGAGCATCACGAAACATTGTTGGCCATCATAATCCCGCTTGCAGAACCTTAGAAACAGTCTTGAATGTCGCAAAATGCCCTGCATAAGAGGAACCGTGACAATGAAACAGAATTCCAGAAATTTTATCTTCAGTAACGCATCGTCTGAAAATCCCATCTGCACACTACTTGTAAAGATAAGGTGCATCCCAATAGTAATGTCTGATATCACAAAGGAATTTCTTCTTCCTATAACCGTGGAACTCTGGAGGTTCAACATCCGCAGCAAGGTAATTTGCAATCTCAGCAAACCATGGAGTACTTAGAACTCGTGGAAGTGGAGCTGGTATTCAAGCAGCATTAGGACCAGGACGTATGTGGTAAACCTGCTCTTCACACAGACTATCATCTAGAGGGACTTCGTCATTTACCCGAAGTCGAGACAAATGATCAGCAACTCCGTTCTCAATACCTCTCTTGTCCTTGATTTCAAGATCGAATTCCTGAAGCAAAAGTACCCATCGAAGAAGTCTTGGTTTTGCATCCTTCTTGGAGAGAAGATACTTAAGAGCAGTATGGTTTGTGTGCACAATCACCTTCGAGCCAACAACATATAATTTGAACTTCTCAAAAGCAAAAACGATTGCTAGTAACTCCTTCTCCGTAGTTGCATACTTCCTTTGTGCATCATCCAATGTTCTACTTGTCTAGTAGATAACATGCAACTTCTTGTTCTTTCTTTGTCCCAAAATAGCTCCTACTGGATATTCACTTGCGTCGCACATAATCTCAAAGGGTAACTCCCAATCTAGTAGCTGCACAATGGGTGCGCTCACTAAAGCTCCTTGCAATATGAGAAAAGCTTCTTCACACTCCTTGTTAAAATCGAACTTGACATCCTTGCATAACATCGGTGTGAGAGGTCGAGCTATCTTTGAGAAGTCTTTAATAAATCTCTTGTGGAAACCTCCATGACCTAGAAAACTCCTTACATATTTCACCATGGTTGGCAATTTCAGACCCATCATAACTTCAATTTTGGCCTTGTCAACCTCTATACCATTCCCTGATATCTTATGACCCAAACGATCCCATCTCTGACCATGAAATGGCATTTTTCCCAGTTCAGCACAAGATGTTTGTCTTCACATCGTTGAAGAACCCTGCAAAGATTAGAAAGACACCCAACAAAAGAAGATCCATATATCGAAAAATAATCCATAAAAACCTCCATGATTTCTACAATAATGTCAGTAAAAATAGACATCATACATCGCTGAAAGGTTGCTGGGGCATTACACAATCCAAACGGTATTCTGCGATAAGCAAAAGTGCCGTAAGGACATGTAAATGTCGTCTTTTCCTAGTCGTCTGGATGAATATGAATCTGAAAGAAACATGAATAACCATCTAAGAAACAGTAGTAAGAATGGTTAGCCAATCTTTCAAGCATTTGATCCATGAACGGCATAGGGAAGTGATCTTTTTTACTCGAAGAATTCAAATTCCTGAAATCAATACACATCTTATGTCTAGTAATGGTTCTAGTTGGTATCAATTCATTGTTCTCATTCTTAACTACAGTAACACCTCCTTTCTTAGGAACTACATGCACAGAACTAACCCAATTACTATCAGATATTGGAAATATGATTTCTGCTTCTAATAGTTTCATGGTCTCTTTCTTAACAACATCCTTCAGATTAAGATTTAAACGTCTCTAGTTTTCTATGGATGTCTTAGAATCATCTATAAGATGTATCCTATGCATACAAAGATCGAGAGAGATTCCAGGAATATCATCTAAGGAATAGCCTATTGCTCTACAGTATTTACGAACTTCGCATAAAAGTAAAGCAGGTTCAACATTGTTCAACTTAGTATTGACAATCACAGGATAAATCGAATTCGGTCCAACAAACACTAACCTTAGCCCTGCAGGAAGTGTTTTGAGTTTGATCTTAGGAGCCTTAAGTTTTCTCCATGGATTTTCTAAAGGTGATGAAATCGATGGCTTAGGTGTATCCAAGGCGAGGTACGCAATCATCTTCTCAATTCCCTTGCTTGAGTCCAACATTTTAGCATAACTCTTCATCTCTTCACTGAGAAACCCAAATTCTGATTCTGTTTTCGTAAGCACTATGTCTAGAGGGTCATCAGAAAGAATTTCATCAGCCATTTCATTCATAATTTCTTCAGACGTATCAACCAAAAATGTCATCCCATTAAGCATCGGTTTCTTCAGCATCTTATCCATGTCAAATCTCATAACCATGTCGCCTAAATGGAGGTCAATTCGTCCATTCTTCACATCAATCATGGTACCTACAGTGGTAAGAAACGGCCTACCTAAGATCAAAGGGTCTTTGGGCTCTTCATCGAGTTTGAGAACGACAAAATCTGTCAGTACAACTGCATTCCCAATCTTGACATGAAGGTCTTCAAGAATACCAACTGGAAGTTTTACTGAGCGGTCTGCAAAGATCAAAGAAATCCTAGTCTTCTTGAAGTTAGTAAATCTCATGCGTAATGCAACTGAATACGGCATAAAATTAACACTAGAACCGAGGTCACAAAGAGACCGAGCAAAAAGCATAGAACCGATTTGAATTTACAACACGAATTATCCAGGGTCCTCTTCCTTCTTTTGTAACTTATTTTGGAGAAAAGCACTGTAATCTTGAGTAATCATCATGACCTTGTCCTCTCCTGTAAACTTATTAGTGACCAGACCCTTGACTTAGCTCTTAAGTGACGGTATCATCTACAATGCATCAACAAACGGTAATCTCACATTCAAATCCGTAAGCATCTCTTTACACCTTGCAACTTCCAAATCCTTACGAGATTTCTTTGGAGGAATAGGGTATGGAGGGGTAGGCACATATCTTCTCTCAATGCTAGTGACGAATTTTGCTTCGAAGTTGCTGGATTTAACTGATTTTGTTTCAGTGCAGTTTCGTGTCCAGACTCAAGGATCGATCGATCAGCTCCATGATCAATTGATCCTTCTCCCTACAGAGAAAGTTTCTTTTCCACTGTTGTTTCTGCTTCTTCATCATGTTCAAGATCTATTATCTTCTTTTCAGCTGCTGATTTCTTCACAACTGATTCTAAACTTCTACCCCTTCTCAATGTCATAGTATTGCATTCCTGGTAGGTGTCGAAATAAGCAAAATAATGGGCCGGTTTCTGTACTTGTGCAATGACATAATCATACTTCGCGTTAAGTTTCGAATACAGCTTATCCACCTTCGCATTGATTTTGACTGTAGCCTGATGCTGACCCTGAATGAGCTGTTGTAACATAGACTTGATCTCATCTTGATCACTACCTAAAGAACACGATGATGATAAATCATGACTGGGCAATGGACAAAATTCTGTAGACACTAATGTTGATTCTAAACACCCTTCTTTACCTTCAACTTTAGTCTCACCTTGACATACAGTCTTCTTTTTCTTGACTCCACTTGCTGCAATGAACTCATCTAGCTTCTCGTTGATATCTTCAATCTCCTGTGATTTTAAATCGCTTGCATCATGATTGTAGAAAGAATCTTCAACAACACTTAGGTCCTTCGAACTTGAAGCTAGATTGTTGATCAATGCAAAGGCATTATCGATAGTGTTTGTCATGAAATCCCCTCTACTTGCAGCCTTCAAAAGTCGTCTATACTCCCAACTCACACCTCCATAGAAGATGGTTAAAATTTGCAAATCACTAGACCCATGATGCGAACAATCTCTTTTATATCCCTTAAACCGTTCCCACGCATCACCAAAAGATTCATCGTCACGATGTTGAAAGTTTGAGATTAGATTTTTCAGCTCCGTTGTCCTTTCCTTGGTAAAGAAATGATCTAAGAAAGTATCTCTGATGGCGTCCCATGAAGTAAGTGAAGCTTTCCAACAAAAATTTGAAGAGCTTGCACTTAGTATAGTCTTTAGGCACTCCCCTCGGTGCCGTAGTGTTGCATATCTCTTCAAAATTATCTATGTAGTCCATCGGATTCTCAGCAGGAAAACCATGGAATGGAAATTGCCTTACGAGTGCTATCAACTGTGGGTGGAACTCAAAATCAACTCCCTGCGATGGAGGTACAGAAATCGCTGATCGGTTAAAATAGTAGATGTGAGGAGTATCCACTTCTCTTATAGCACTCTGTTGGAATTTAGCGTCTCTCTCTTTCTTTAACTCCTCTATCTCCTTCATCAACGCTCAACAATGGCTTCTTGATCTTGATCATGATGATCAACTGTGCGGTTCAAAGAGTTTTCCATTGTAAATTACTCCTAAAAAATAAAACAAGAAGCAAAAATAGAAACGTAAGCAAAAATATCTTAGACTAGAACTCAGTAATGAATCAAAAGGTAATAATAGTGGTCCCCGGCAACGGCGCCAAAAACTTGGTACACAGAGTTTTAACCCTATATTCGTACTGCAAGTGAACAACAAATCGAGTAGTAGTCTAGGGGTCGAATCCAGGAAGACCAAGCTAGTACACTATCAATTCTGAAACCAAAGTAGAGCTAAGACAAAACTTAAGATTGTAAAACAACTCAAGGGCAAACAAAAACTAAACAATATGAAATCAATAACTAAAAACACTAAGCTTAGGGAATTCATCAGGAAGGTAAGGAAATTAAACTAGGGAACTATTCAGGGAACAATTTAAAGAGCAATCTGGACTCAAACATAATATTATAACCAATCCACCGTCATGTTATCAATAACTATATCTAACAACCTAGATATCCTAACTGTCGTTGGTTCTAGAGATGAAGATATGCATTAATGAACGGGTTTGATAAGTCCGTAATCAACCTTGACATCTACTTTTGTGGTCAAGGATTGATTGTTCACCTAAGGAGGATCTAATTCCTAACAAACTTTTGGAATGTTAAGTAATTTGGAATCATAGACTGGTTAGCTACTCTAGTCTAAGCATTAAGATTATCCTTAAGTGGAGAACACATCAAGCAATACCTATTTGTCCCTCATTCAATCATTCCTTAACAATCCTAGAAGACCATAAACTTGACTTGAGAACTACTCAGTCATAATTGAGAAACATAAATTCAAAGACATCATGGGAAACATGAAAAGTAATTGCAGTTAAAGATAAAGGTTTTGAAATCTTCTCCAATTGTGTAGAGATTCGAAATCCTCCCTTCAAAACCTAAGAACAAGGTCTGATAACGTAAAATGTAAAAAGTATCACTCAGAAAACGAGTTTAACCTAATTTAATGACTAAACCAAGTTTGTACAAAAATAAGGAAATTCAAATTTGGGCTTTGCAGTATCAATGATCGATCGATCAGTTCTTCTTTGGTCGATTAATAAGGCATCATGTGGATCTCAAGGTCGAGCGCTCCTTCTTCAGATTGTTGATCGATCAATCACAATGCACGAGGTCGATCGAATGATCGAGCGCATAAATCTGGAGATGAGATGATCGATCGATCTAGTTGTGTGAAGTCGATGAAATGGTCGAGCGCATACTCCTAGCCGATGATGGTGATCGATCGACCAATATAATGATCGATCGATCAAGTGATTCTGCCAAAAATCTTCCAATTTAGCTCCAATCCTGTTCCGCACACAATACCCATATTATCCTTGTATTATACCTATAAAGGGTCTAAAAACATAACAAAGAATCTGAAAAACATACAAATTAGTGAGCTAAAAACCGATAAAAATGAGGTATATCAAAGACAGTGCGACAATTTGGATCACAGTTTTGGACTGGTAAAGACAAATTAAGTAGTCACGTAGAAGACTACGACTGTCGCAAAGGACAGTGTGATAATTTGGGTCACATTTTTGGATATGGTGGAGGCAGATCAAATGGTTGTGAAGACGACTATGACCGTCGTAGTGGTCAGTCGTACAACAGTGGTACGGACAAGAGCAATATTCAGTGTCATTATTGCAAGAAGTATGATCATACTCAAGATAACTGTTGGAAAAAATAGAGAAAAGAAAAGCAAGCAAGCTTCGTTGAGCAAGAAGATGTGCAGCCCAAACTATTTATGGCATACAAAAGTCTAGATGTGTCCAAAACAATTTGGTATTTGGACAGTGGTTGTTCTAATCACATGACAGGCATCAAGTCATTGTTTAGACAGATAAATGAGTCGTACAAGCTGAGGGTAAAGCTTGGAGATGACAAAGAAGTTCAAGTTGAGGGCATAGGAGTTGTGGTTGTCCATATTAATGGTAAAATTAAACTGATTTATAATGTGTATTACATTTATGATTTAGCACAAAATTTGTTAAGTGTTAGACAAATGGTGGAAAACAATTGTTCTGTTTTCTTTGATGGGAATGTGTATGTTATCAAGGATAACAGATATGGTTCCACGATAGCAGTGGTGAGAAAGACATCTAACAATATGTATTCGTTAGAACTGTCTTTTGTTGAAACAAGAGCTTTGGTTTCCAAGGTTGCAGAGGATTCAAAGCAATGTCATTTATGTCATGAGCATCAACATGAAAATGGATTGAAGGTTCTCAAATAAAAAGATATGGTGATTGGTTCACCAAAGATTGATGGTGAGGTTGTAGATGTGTCTGTTGACACAGGTGTTGAACGAACAATGGGTTTTGCACCTTGTTCACCAATTTCTAGTAGTGGCAGTGCGTCGAGCAGCAGTCTAGATGGTAGTTCAAGCTCAAATGGACCTCAAAAATTCAGAGCATTGCAAGAAATTATGAGGTACAACAAGCTCTTTTTACTTTTGAGTCTGAATCTTTCAGTGATGCTGCAGAGAAAGAAGAGTGGCAAAAAGCAATGAATGAAGAGATAGCATCCATAGAGAAGACTCACACTTGGCAGAAAGTTGAGCTTCCTGAAGGTAAACACTCAATTGGTGTGAAGTAGGTGTTTAGAACAAAGAATCATGCAGATAGTAGCATTCAGAAGTACAAGACAAGGTTTGACACTGTAAGAATTCTACTTGCATTTGGAGCTTATATGTGTTGCTCAATGTATCAGTTTAGTGTTAACTCAACTTTCTTGAATGGTGAGCTACTTGAAGAGGTGTATGTTGATCAGCCTGAAGGTTTTGCTGTTCAAGGCAAAGAGAAAAAAAATTTTGTTGTATAAGGCGTTGTATGAACTAATGCAAGCTCTCAGAGTGTGGTACAACACAATTTTCAGAGTTTGAATTGGTTAAGTTTACAGACGGTGATTGGGCAGGATATGTTCAAGGTTCAATTACTATGGAATATTGTAGAACAAACGAGTAGAGTGCAAATGTTCTAACAAAGGCTTTGTCAAAGAACAAGTTTAACTACTTCAGAAGTAAACTTGGAGTGTGCAAGTTTGAATCAAGGGAGAGTGTTGAAGAATGATTCAAAGCTTGAGTTAGTGGGGCAATAAAGTGTTTGTCAATTTTTATTTTCTAATAAATTTGGGAGGTTTCAATTTCATAGTTTTAATGTAGGACTTAATGAGTCCAGAGGTTAATGGGTGTCACGTACATTTCTTTCTATAAATTCATGTAATAGGTTTCAGTCTGAGACGGACAGTTAACCAGAAAGAATAAAAGTGCTATTCAAAAAATCTATTTTGTTCAACACTCTGTCCGAACAGACCTCTGTTTTACTAACAGATTACAATTTGTTGTTTTGTAAGTTCCTTTGTTATTATTTGCTATGTCTTTAATTTTATATGTCATTTATATTATATTTTGTAAGATGTAAACTTCATGTGTGTTCTGCAGCTATGTCTGTCTACATTCGTTTGATTTGATTAATGGATCAGAAGGATGTAACTGAAGCTCTTAATAATTCATACTTTCAATTGCTTACTTCGATATATAGATATATATAAACTCTGTGTTGAAGAGTATATAAATCTCATCTTGGAGTTTCTTCTTACAATTTTAATGTCTCATGAACTCTGTCTTCGTCCATTATATAAGATAGTAATTGTAATTTGATTCGGGTATACACTATAAATTAAATCTGTTTATTTTCGGTTGTCTTTCCTTTGAGTTCTATATAAATAAAGCAATTGTATTCAGATATCAATTACAGTTTAACGTCTAGATCACAACTTGACAAGTAACTACAAAAAGTAAAGAAGACTGTCTATATTAGAAAGTTCCAAACCTCCTCTTAATTAGTTGAAGTTGATAATGATCATGAAAATATATTTGAATGTCATTTACATATATAATTATTAACCTTTTAGTTCCATGCATGGATACCTCAAATAGAAAGCAAAACAGTATCATTTTGGGCAACTCAGTAGTCCAACTGTGACCTGACTTATAATCCTATATACATTATGGTCCCCTCTAGCTAACGCCCACGATAGTAATATAAAAGAGTCTATGGGCCTGAAAAATCCCCACGTTCAAGCATAACCTCAGATTGGTTGCAACAATCAGATATTTATTAAAGGTCCAAAGCAGTAACCACTTTTATTTAGATACGTTAGTCAACTGATTCATTTGATGGCATAAGGATTTTAAATTAATTGACCCGCGTATTTCCATTTAGAAAATATAACTCTCTGACAGAACTAAATTGTTCAAATATATAATTTATAAAAGTATTAGACTTAATATGTTTAGTCGTAATCTTACACAACTTTAAACCTTGTTTTCTTTTTGGGATAAAGAGCTCACAACGTGAAACGCCAAACGTAGAGATATCCTCAAATAAAATACGTAAAAAAACTTGTCGTCTATTGTCTGATAGAGCAATTGGAGTTATCACGAGGCCACAACATGAAACGATTTTGCCTAAGATGATGTTGTATCTTAAACAAGTGGCATGGAGGTTATATACTCGGAATAACTTATGGAAACGATACATTGAGAAGATTCAAGATCAACAAAATCTAAAGAGATGTTAAGTTTTTGAGTAATTGACAAGCTCAAAGATATGTGTTTCGTATTAAGAGTTTTACACGTAAGGATCTCTATTGTTCTTATCAGAAAAACAAATGATGTATTTTGGTTATTTCCATGTGTTAAGGATTTTAAGCTCTTTTAGAATATATATATATATATATATATATATATATATACTTTTTTTTGGTAAAACTGGAAATTTTAAGGTAAAATACTAAGGTTTGTGATCGATAGGTATTTATTTTATAATGATTAAATATGAGCATAACTACACTATATATATATATATATATATAATTTCTCTTAACATCTTAAAGAAAAAAGAAAACCATTCTAGACATGTACATGATACATCTCGTTATTTATTTGTTTTTATGCGTCGCGATATATATATATATATTTTTTTAAGTAGACACATTGTTATACACTACTATAGTAAAAATATTAACATTTAGTAAATTTAGAGGAACAAGAAAATGGACATGACACGTAAGTAACAGGAAATATTTGTGTGCGTCAGTATGTGTATGTCCAGGCTAAGTATCTGTTTTATATATGTGTATGAATATGTCTAAAATTGATAAAATGAATGAAATATTACATGATAATTTAAAACGGATGGTTGTCCATTGTTTTGTTCATCGAAGACAACAGATAATGAAAGCAACCCATGTGCATGTATACTGTCATCATGGCACCATTATACGACCATTCCAAAAACCTTATAACTTGTATTCTAAAACATTAATTTAAATATAAAATCATGCAACATTATACTTTTAAAAAAAAAATTCATATATAGGCTATTACGAAACATATACAAATATATGTTCTAATTAACCAAGCATAAGATAAGTAAATCAAGCATTTCCTGATCTACAAATGTAAATCTAGATGTGAACCATTAAGGGTTCGTGAATTTTGGTCTTATTATAATTTAGGTGAATTATAAACCATACATGATAAAGATTTCGTATTTCGGTGTAGATATTGCTCATGGTAGGATGTCTGTCTTGTACTATAATTAGTATAATCATTGATCATTCTAATTATATTGATAATCTTTGTTTTTGTTTTCAGGACAGCCTTATATTTTTCTAAACAGCTAGGCCATGTGAAATACTTTTCTTTACTTTCCGGTAAGTTTTTCATTATTTTGTTCATTAGTTCCTAACCCAATTTAAAACCGATTGTTTTAAAAATATCAAATTAGGTTTTCCCAGTTTCACTTTATATTAAAGTTAACATTTAGCTCTAAAGTTATCAGCAATAAAATCGATAAAACTCAATCCAATGCTTAATTTAAAGTCTATTTCTTATCTCCTTCTAATTTTTTATTTGTAATAGAGAGGAATCCAATTCTTGGTGTTAAAATCATTAGTTATAGATCATTAAAACTTTTGAAAGACTCTTATAGTTGGTCTTTTGAAAAAGTCTAATATAGCAAAAACAATGTAAAAAATAAATAAATAATTTATTGATTAAAAATGTTGCATTTGATATATATAAAATAGTGTTTAGAGTTTTGGAAACAAAAAATGAAAGGTGACAAAACCAAACAAATATATATATATATATATATTGAAAAATAATATTGATATTGCTGAATTTACTAATGTTAATATTTAAAAATGTGTCTTGTTCCTCTAAATTTAAAAAATAATATTGATATTGGTCAGTTTTGCTTTATATATGGTTTAGTGGGAATCTTCACCAATCAAATATCATCTAACTGGTATTAAAGTAGGAGAAGTAGTTTCCCTGATAGATGAAGTTTGATTCTTGAAAGTTTCCTCCTTGCAGCTTTCTGTGTTGTAAGCTTTTGAGTTTTGCACACTTCAGCTTGGTATTAGTTTTTAAGAACATAAATAACTAATCGATCTAGCTAATGTGTATCAGTTTTATACGAATTTACTATTGGTCCAAGTATGTTTTTACATCAATGTATTATTCTTCACTAACAGTCTAAAACCTACCAATACTTTGTGGTTTGGTTCTAATTTTCTTACATGTTTCAAACTAAACCCAAAATAATTGGAATTATAAGAAGTTATATATCAATTACATATACGATAGTTTTTACAATCTAAGAACTGTGATCCAACTCAAAGGTAACTTTTTAAATGGTTTTTAACTCAAAGGTAACTTAAATTGAAAGAACCAAATGAGTGACATGTATTTTTCATATACTTAGATGATGAAATTTATAATTGTAAAACAAATTTCTTCTCTTTTACGCTTTATTTGATTTGTTTTTGGTATTTTGAATTGTAAAACAGATTTCTGACGCCTCGTGGTAAAATTCTTCAATCTGATTATAATTTTGTAAGCATATTTTTTTCTCAATTGACTATCGGCACTATTTTAAAAATTATAAGTTATTGATAAATAAATAAATTAAAATTTTATTAGATTTTAAGTAAAGAAATTGTATACCGAGTTATTCTCATTCTTGGTTAGGATGATCCCGCTAATGATTTAATGCACCATGGTTCGATTCTTTACTATATTAGTAAATTAAAAAAAAGAATTTTAGAATGTGGGCTTTAGATTATGAATCCGGTTTTGTCGATCTAATTATTGACGGAAAGAAATAATTGTATTGAAAATCCTAAATTATGTGCTCAAATCCAAAGTATTAAAACATTCAAATAAACTTCCAAACGCTATTGCACTTTAAGAAATTATTAGTAGATACAACACGCCATATGATATATATTTTATATATATATATATATATATATATATCATCGTGTCTAGTTTATTTAAAACAACAACAAGAAACACACAAAGTATATTCTGTCTTTTCTACCATCTTCTCAATATTTGTAATTTTCTGTTTATAATAAACATATGTGCACCAAATTAAACTAAAAGGCAAACTCTTATCAACAAAATTGGTAACTTGTATAAAGCTATAAGCGCCAAAAATCTCACTAACACTCATACATTGAAAAACCCTACATCTCTTAAAAAGGTTCTCGCATAAACCATAAACATCACAAACACACAATTCTGTTCAAAAGAAGAGAGTGACGAATGAGAATCAATCAAAAGGATGATTCAAAATTCCTCTCTCCTTAATTTGGAAAAAAATTTATTATTATTTGGTCAAAACAACTAAATACAGTCAAGTAAATAAAATGTTGATGAGTTTTACTCATATAATTCAGTCAACCTGTAATCTTCTAAAAATATATGCATTCAACTAGGCCTACATTCAACATTACACGCTACTAGAAATGATTTTTTTACGATATCTCCCCGACTCAAAGCAAGGTGACATATATAAAAATGAAAATAATTAAAAGAGAATGATATATAGAGTTTGAGAGTTTGTGTTAAACAAAATAATAATATAATGAATATAGAAATATTAGAGATAAGAAGCGTATATGCTACAGCTACAGATCACCATCCGGAATTAACAACCCGATTGGTCTGGGACCTACCTTCATATTTGCCAACTGTAATTGATGTGACCGCCAGCTGGCATTTTTCTCCCATTTCTTTACTTTTTTTACCTCTTTTAGTTATTCCATTTCTACTGCTTCCTCTCTTTTCACCCTTTTTCCGGTTGATCCAATAGAACCGGAACCGAAATCACTTTTATACCCAAACCGGTTTCTGTTCTGTATTGAAATCACAACTCTTTCGTACTACACTAAAATAAAACCATGGAATTAATATTTATATTTTAAACGGTATACTCCGGTTTAGTTTGGTTCAATGATATTCTCTTACCGAAAACAGAAACGGTTTAGACGCCAACGAGGCAAGAAGGGTAAGACGAGATGGCAGAATATGTAATTAAGAAGGAAAACGAAGGGTCATTATAAGAAGAACTTGTCTATATGACGCGAAAGAGTTTCTTAGACAAATTAATCAGTTTTCGTGTTGGGAGAAGAAGAAGAAGAACAGATCATAATACGAGGAGATATCCAAGCAGATTTATCATCCTAAGTAAGTCTCTTAGTCTAACTCATAATATTACCATATTAAAATACACATATATATTTATATATCTGTTTATACATGTACATATATATACCTCGTTTTGGATCCTTAAGATGTGCGAATATATACGGTTTTTTGCTCATCTTAATGAACTCTGTTCTATACTACTACGGTTGTACTATATTTTCTAGGGTTCTGTAGCAAACTATAATTTAGAAATTATACAGAGTTGAACTAATATGTGATATTATTACAGAGTTTCATGTTATGTTCTCTATTGTCTACGTTGAAAAGTATATATCAGAAGTTGATCTTTCACAGTTTAAATTCCGGTTAGTTTAGGTTTCCATATGTTTAGGATTTTGATTATAGAAATAAAAAGGAAAGAAAAATGAATGTTTTTACGATAAACATAAGTTTTTCTTTTTGCTGTTCTTGGTTTTTGTCGTCTTGTAAAACAGTAGATATGTACTCTTGTGTTTTTCTCACCAGTAGATATGTACTATACATTTAAGTGACGTCATAGATGTAATTATACGTACAAATTTGAATTTCCAACTGTTAAAAAAAAAAAGTTTATGTAGCATTTACTAATTTCTGGTACAGAGTCGTTCGAGTCGAGAAGGTTAATCAAAATTAAATAACAATAAAAAAATGGGTTACTGGGGATCAAAGGTTGTGCCAAAATTTAAGAAGTTATTCGACAAGAATAGTGCCAAGAAGGCTGCTGCTGCTGAAGCTACCAAGACCTTTGATGAATCTAAGGTATATATATTGTTATTTACCTAATTATTCTGTTAATTATGTTGTTATAGGGTCCCATGAAACACCATTATTTGATCAGAACTTATAATATTTATCACGAAAATTTGTTTGTATGTGTTTACTAAAATGGGCACGTATGATGATGAATGATACGTACAATAGGAAGCAATCAACAAGGAAATTGACGAGAAAAAGACAGAACTCCAACCAAAGGTCGTGGAAACCTATGAAGCCACGTCTGCTGAAGTCAAGGTCTCTATCTTTATTTTATTTTTAAATTAACCATTAATACTCATATTTACCGTAATTAGTTATAATTATTAAAACGAACAGGCTTTGGTGAGAGATCCTAAAGAGGCTGGTTTGAAGAAACACTCAGGAGCTGTGCAGAAATATCTCGAGGAGCTTGTCAAAATTGGTAAAGATTCAATTGAGCTTTGTCATAATGTCTATTCTAATATATCCCGACAACAATATATGTTTGTCTTGGAGTATATTCATTGGTTTTGTTTTATATATCAACTATTTGCTGGCAAAAACTTTGGATTCTTGTCATGTCTTATATATATATTCCTATACGATACGCATGCATATCTCGAATAGTAGAATTAAGCTGCTAAGATTAATAGTCTTAATTATATATATTTTAATATTCAATAATTAGTCGTAATTAACTTGAATATTTTATTCATTGTTTGGTGATAATCCATCCTGGCGAGGGTTGCTTACATGTGGTCTAGTGTTCATTTTATACATATTAGACTATAATCAGAGGAGTCGTGTATATTTACTATTATTATTTAATTATGTGTTAAATTAAGAATTATTAAACGATAATATTTCAGAATTCCCCGGATCAACGGTTGTGAAAGAAGCTGTATCTACCTACGGAGCTGGCTATGTCGCAGGACCGGTCAGTTTCATTTTTGAGAAGGTATGTGTGTTCCTTCCGGAGGAGGTGAAGACAAAAGAAATTCCGGTTGAGGAAGTGAAAGCCGAAGAACCGGTTAAGACCGAAGAACCGGCTAAAACCGAAGAAACAAGTGGTGAGAAAGAGAAGGAGATTGTCGAAGAGACCAAGAAAGACGAGACCGCTACAACCGCTGTTGTGGAGGAGACTAAGCCTGTTGAAGAAGAGAAAAAGGAAGAAACTGCTCCAGCTCCGGCGGTGGTTGCAACTCCGGTTAAGGAACCGGAAACGACGACGGTGCCAGCGGCTGAACCACCAAAGCCTTGATTTGGTATGATTACTCTACTTGTATGAAAAATATCTTTGTACGTAAAAAAAATGAATGCAACAAACTCAAAAAAAAACTTATTTTTCATTCTTTTTATTTTTAATTTGGTTTGTCTTTGTGTGGATAAATCTTCTTTTTTTTTGGAAAGTCTTTAATGTTTTTTTTTATTTTCATGTGAATTTGTAAGAACATTATTTGTGTATGTCTTTTTCTATACATGTATTTGTTTGGTTCAACCAAGCTTATCCCATTCAAAACGTTCTAATATATCTTCTTATCGAATGAAGTTACTTTTCGAATAAGTTTCTTTGATTATTCTTGTCTTCCTTATCATGTAACATCAAAATGACGTGATCCTATTTACTTACTAAATTATTATCTTTTTGGTCAGAGAATAACAAATTTAATTACTAAAACTTATAAATTTTAAACATTATCACATGAGACTAGACGATTATCACTTTTGACCACATGTACTAAAGCTTTATTTTAACAAAAACAAAATGTTGTAAATATGAAATTCTTTATCGATAAAATCCAATTGGAATATTTTTAGGTGCACATTAAAAATTGATTTGTTAGGGGAAAGAGGAGAGCACATCGGATTTAGTTAAGATGATTGATACGTGCAAGTAATAAGGAACCTAAATTGCAGACCAAGAAAGATAAATATAATATGCAACCAAAGTTTTTAGTCTCTTAATTCAAATGAAGTGGTAAGCAACTTATCTCATTCATCACTATCATGTACCTATCTATTAAGAGTTGCGTAATATTCCACTATTATAACATAGTAGGCCTAATAAGAAATCAAATCATTTTCAATGTTAGAATTTAAGGATTATCATGGTTTTGGCTTGACCAATTCCAGCTCCTTTTCTCTTTATTTTTTTGTTTGTCCGAATTCAATCTATAGCTTCAATAGAAGTCGAAAGCATGTTCTCATCGATGTTGTCATTTGAAAATCACCTGATGAAGAACCGAACTAAGCCAACATCCGGTTATAGTGTCCACTCTCTAAATACATAGCCGCATCAAGAACTTGAAAATGTTTTACTCTCAGTCCTTTTAAACAATGTTCTTAACAATTAAAGTTAGACGAGCTATGCTGCTAGCTGAGTTCTATCGAAACAACGTCTTACTGATTTTTATTTTGTATTGGGAATCACAAACCAGCAATACTTGAAGCAACTTTCAAAATGCTTGTTCATCTGGGTCCATCCATTTCTGTCTTTGGGCCGAGCAGAGGCTGACTCCTTACCGCTTTCTATTGGGTTCGCTGTATAAAGCGACATCACGAAAGCTTAAGCTTATTTAAGCCGAGTACGTGTTATAGACTTGGTCAAGTGTACTAAGTAGAAGAAGCTTGAGGACAACGAGCAACGGAAAGAGTTGAAGAACCAAAATCTAAAACAAGATGCTTAAATAATAACTCTCTTTTATTAACTTTAGAAATATAACTCCAAAACTAAAGTTTTCAAACTTAAAATAACTCTAAGACCATTTTTTAATGGTCCCTCATTTTGAGGGAAAATATATAATGAGGGGAAAAATTATCTCCAATTTGAGGAAAAAAATAAGTTTTTTAACAATATCCCCTTAAATTTGAGGGAACACTATTTACCTCCTTCATTTTTTTCCAAGCCTTCTTATTTGCATTTTGACCTTTAAACTTTTATATGTTTATAATTTATGCATAAATAAACATAAATAATATTATTCTTTCTTTATATGTTCAAAATAATAACACAATTACTAATAATTTTTTAATGAAATATAAATTACTAATAACCATAAAAAACATAATTAAGAAATTACAAAAAAAAAACACAAATAAACTTAACATAAAAACATAAATAAACTTAACATAAAATACCCAAAAAATTTAATATAAAAACATAATAAACTTAACATAAAACTAGACTTAACATAGCAAAGAAAATGACTTAAAATAAATATAACATAACACCTAATAATTTAATAATCGGGTAAACCACTTTCAGAGCTTCCAAAATCATTAAAATACTATCCAAATGATGTAGATGAGGGAAGAATTTGTTGATCTTGTTGTTGTTTGAATCTTTTCTGTAAAATTCGTGTTTGTTCACTTTGAACATATGCACGAATTTTTGGATCTTGTATGAAATTCAAGTCTTATAATAAAAATTTGTTATCAAACCTCAATTCTTTCAAAGCATTATTCTTACTTTGAATCTCCAAATGGTTCTCTCTTTGTTCACTTGTCTTCTTTAATTGCTCTAAAAAAATTCGGTTTCCTTCTTCTAAGGCATTGATGACAAGTGACGTTTGATCATCACATTTTCTTTTCAGTTTGGCTTTTTTCACTCCAATTGGTCGTGGTGTTGAAGATCCACCAACAATATTTTCTTCTTCTTCTAAATTCAAAGTAAATGAAGACAAACCTGGAGATGCTTGTGTAGAATAATCAAGAGTAGGATTTTCTGACTCTAAAGATGTACACTCAAAGCCACATACCGTTCTCACTTTTTTACTAGAGGTTTCACCATCTTGAAACTTCTCAAAATTCTTAATATTATTCCAGACATGATCAAATTTCTAACCTTGTTTGTATTTTGGATCTTCCATTAGCATTACTTTGGCTTAACTAAACTGCATAATATTTAATAGAAAAATTATATATATATATATATGTATATAACAATATCTATGTTTTTTATAAGGATTTATAAGGTATTTTATAAGGTGATATACTCACAATATCATCACTTGAAGCACCACTTTGATGTCTATTTTCACATTATTTGATGCATGCATGTAGTTTCTTGGTTACCTTCTCAATAGCTTGAATTCGAGCTTGGATAGATATTTTTGAACGCTCACTCCAAGATGCAATTTTCCTATTTTCGTATGCTTCCATCACACGAGACCAAAATTGATAAGATGATTGGTATATACCCGTGATTGGATCTTGAGAAATTTCCATATAACTTGACATAGAAGTTTATCTTCTTCTTGACTATATCCACTAGTACGAAGGTGGTATTCTTATTAAACTAAATAAGAAAAGTATAGAAATTAGTATAAAATTTGTAAGTGAAAATGTTGTGAATGAAAATGAAAATCTATGATGTTATTTATAGAGATTCAAAATTCTCACATCTATCTATTTTTAAAAGAAATTTTAAAACACAATAAGAAAATGGTTAAGATTCTCACTCTTATCAACTTTTATCACAAGATATGACAATACAATGGCAAAGTGGTTCAAGATTTTCACATTTATCTATTTTAATAAAGAGATTTAACAACACAATGAGAAAGTGGTGTAAGATTCTCACTCTTATCAACTTGTATGACGAGATATGACAATACAATGGCAAAGTGGTTCAAGATTCTCATATTTATCTATTTTTATAAAGAGATTTAATAACACAATGAGAAAGTGGTGTAAGATTATTACTCTTATCAACTTTTATGACGAGATATGACAATACAATGGCAAAGTGGTTCAAGATTCTCACATATATCTATTTTTATAAAGAGATTTAACAACACAATGACAAAGTGGTGTAAAATTCTCACACTTATCAACTTTTATGACGAGATATGACAATACAATGACAAAGTGGTTAAAGATTCTCACATTTATCTATTTTAATAAAGAGATTTGACAACATAATGACAACATGGTTTAAGATTGTCTATAAATTCTAATAGAAATCCATAATTTATAATCACAAAAATTTCAATAGCATCTCTCATTTTACTCTTTCTTGATCTTTATTTCTTTCAAAATGAATTTTAATAACACAAAAATTCCAAATTTTTATAACTCGTCATCTTCTTCAAACGATGATGATGAAAATATGGAAACGACCAATAATCTCGGCCAAGAAGAACAAGCCATACATCTTTCCATCACTAATAACAACTTGATCATCCAATACCTTCTCAATCAACAAAGCAATCAAGTGATCCATGGCGGCTCAGTTCCTAAACATTCTTTTATATATCGTGATCGAGAAAGTGCACATGATAGATTACTCAACGATTATTTCTCAAAGACCCCAACTTACAATGACGGTATGTTTCGTAGAAGATATCGCATGTCTCGTTCCCTATTTCTTCGTATTATTAATGTTGTTGAAAATCATGATAACTACTTCCAACAACGAAGGGACGCAACATGCATACTTGGATTATCATTTCTGCAGAAAGTAACAGTCGTGTTTCAGATGTTAGCATATGGTGTACCAGCTGATGCTAGTGATGAGTATGTGAAGATAGGTGAATCAACGGCAATGGAAAGCATGAAACGATTTTGTCAAACTATAGTGGCCATATTTGGAGAGCAATACCTACGATCGCCAACACCAGATAATATTTTGAGACTTCTTTACATAGGTGAGAAATGTGGTTTTCCAGGAATGCTAGGTAGCTTAGATTGCATGCACTGGAAATGAAAAAATTGTCCAACTGCTTAGGCTGGACAATATGTCGATCGAAGTGGATCACCAACTATTATTCTTGGAGTAGTTTCAGATTATGATCAACCATCGTGCTGATGGTATATATCCAAAATGTTCAACCATCGTGCAAACTATTCAAGAGCCAATTAGTCCAAAGAAAAAGTATTTTGCTATGCAACAAGAAGTATGTAGGAAAGATGTGGAACATGCATTTGGAATTCTACAAGCACGTTTCGTAATTGTCAAAGGGCTTGCTCGTTTTTGGAAAAAAGATGTGCTTCATGACATAATGACTGCATGTATTATTTTACATAACATGATCATCGAAGATGAGCGTGATCTCGATGCACCAATTGAAATTGGAAGAGAGGTTCTACCTCTAGAAGTTGAAATACTCGGAGATGAAAGTACTCGATTTCAAGAATTTCTTGCTCGATATAGACGAATCAAAGATAAAGAAGCTTATTTTTCACTTTGAATTGCATTAATTGAATATTTGTGGGAGAAATTTGGTAATAGTGGTTTCTAATAAAAATTCTACTATTTCTTTTTAAAGTTTGTGTAGTGATATGTTATTTTATTATGTATTGTATCTTTTGATTTAAATGAAATTATGATTTTATATTAAAGTTTCCACAAAGTAAAACAAATGGATGATATTTGTTAACTTTAAAAGTTAGAGGAAAGAAAAACATAATATATTTGGAATATTCTTTTTTGAGGAAAGAAATGAGGGTAACTATTGGAGCAAAAGTGCCCCTCATTTTAAGTTTACCTCATTTTGAGGAAAAATTTGAGGGTAACCATTGGAGATGCTCTAAGGATATCACAACTTTGATATCTCTTATTTATAGGTAACATACTCGATTTCCTATTTTAATTAGGAACTAATTATATCTTGGATAATCTCCTAAAATATAAAACTTATCCTAAGTAACTTCTAGATAACTTACAGCTCAAGTTATCTATGTTCAAGCTTAACTAACAATCACTCCCTTAAGCTTGAAGTCGATTTCTTGATGTCCTTTACTCCAATAAGATCTCTCATCTCTTTGAACTTGATTCTTCCAAGTGGTTTAGTTAACACATCTGCCTTTTGCTCACTTCCCGGTACATGTTCCACTTCGATTTGTTCTTTCTCAACACATTCTCTAATGAAGTGGAATCGTGTGTGAATATACTTGCTTTGTCCATGAAACACTGGATTCTTTGTAAGAGCAATTGCAAATTTGTTGTCGATTCGAATTACCACTTTCTCACATTGTGTTCCCATAACTTTACTCAAAAGATCTTGTAACCAAATTGCTTTTATTGCTGCTTCTGTCCCTACCATAAACTCATCTTCACATGAAGATTAAGCAACGATTTCTTGCTTTTTTGATGTCCATGTGATTGGAATTTCACCGAGATAGAAAATGTGACATGTGGTGCTCTTACCATCATCCGGATCAACACTATAGGAACTATCACTATATCCTATGAGTCTTGGTACCTTTCTCGTCGATCTCTCAAACCTTAAACCATAGCTGATCGTTCCCTTCAGATACCTCAAACATTTTCTTAATGCATGACCATGTGATTCTTTCGGATGTTGCATATATTGACTCAAAACACCAACACAAAAGCTCAAATTTGGTCTTGTATGTAATAAGTATCTCAAAGAGCCAACAAGCTTTCTATAATTCGTTGCATCAATATCTTTCTCGTCACTGTTGGAGAGTTTAAGGCCCGATTCCATTGGAGTTTGACTGGATTGCAATCTAGCAAGTTAGCTTCTTCAAGAATTTTCAATGCATACCTTTGTTGGTTTAATGTTATACCACTTTCTAAATCGAGATAGTATGTCAATAATCCAAGATCACCCATCTTGAATTTAGATAACATCTTCTTCTTGAAGTTAATTATTAGACGTGTGGATGTTCTGGTAACAAACAAATCATCAACGTAAACCGCAACCACAAGATAATCATCACCAACAATTTTCTAAGGTTCCTTTGAACACTTTACAAACTTGAGTGCTTTCAAGCTTTGATTTAACTTTATGTTCCATGTTCTAGGAGCTTGCTTTAAGCCATATAAAGCCTTATTGAGTTTGTAGACCTTTTTTATAATAGAAAAAATTTCATCTTTACAAGTCAATGTCCATTCCTTCGAATCCTTGGCTTCCTCAAAATTATTTGGCTCATTGCTTAGACATAGCAACAATTTTGCTCCTTCTTGTTCAGCAAGTAAGATGTAATCATCAAGATATGTTGGTTTCTTTGTCTCCCTTTGTGACCTCCTTAACTCCAATACAGATTCTCCTTGACTTGTATTGTTGTCAATTTCTTCTTGATTCGTATCATCCTCCATAACATCTTCTTGATTTGTATCATTCTCCTTATTGTCTCTCCCTTGCATATTTTCATCTTGAAGAGCTAAGAAATTTTCAAGAAAACTTTCGAAAACTTGTTGTGATGATTCATGACTCGAAGATACATGACTCGTATTCATCCAATTCCAACGTTTGTTTTCATCGAACACCACATCCCTACTAACAATTATTCTCTTGGCTTTCAGTCCAAGCAGCCTATATGCTTTTGTCCTAGGTTCAACTCCCAAGTGAATAAGTATTCTTGATTCATCCCCCAATTTTTTCAAGTGTGGTGTTTCCTTCTTTTCATAAGCAATGCTTCCAAATACCCTTATATGTTCAAGATTCGGTTTCTTGGTTTTCAAAGCCTCATAAGGAGTCATATCCTTCAATGCTCTTGTAGCAATTTGATTAAGAAGGAAGGTTGAATGTCTTATTGCTTTTTCCCATAAGCGTTTGGGTATACCCACGTGTTTCATGACACTAGGGTATGATTTCGTCTTTCAACCACACCGTTTTGTTGGGGTGTGTATGGTGTTGTGAGATGCCTTTTTATGCCTTTGTTTTCACAAAAGTTATTGAATTCATGTGACTTAAATTTGACTTCTCTATCAGTCCTAAACACTTACATAAGGTCTTTGAGTTCTTGCTCCACCATACTAGTAAATTGTTTGAATTTTGAGACGGCTTCTCTTTTTTCCTTCAAGACTCGACCACATGAACCTAGAAAAATCATCAATAAGCACAAAGATGTACCTATTTCCTGTAATAGTACTAGGTTCAATTGGTTCACAAAGATCTCTATGAACAAGTTCCAATCTTTTAGTTTCTCGATATAGAGTTGCTTGTGGAAAAGCTTGTCTTGCTTGTTTTTCTAGTAGACAAGATTCACAAATCTCTTTCTCTATAACAATATGTGGTACTCCCCTCACCAAATTTCCTCTTATCATTCGTTGAAGTGTGTCAAGATGACATGTCCCAACCTTGAATGCCACAAGTTTGATTCTGATATTTTTGCTAGTTATAAACATGAGACCTTTTTCATCTCCAACTTCACTTTATAAAGACGATTAGGTGATCTTTTAGTTGTAAAAATGAGTTTTCGATCTTGATCTAACATTGTCAAAACATTTCCTTTCATTCTAATATCACATCCAGATTTGGTTGCTTGTCTGAGACTAATGATATTACTCTTTAAATCCGGAATATAATAGACATTTGGCACAACTTTTGCCTTCCTGTTTTGGTCAAGGATTGAAATCGCTCCCTTACCCTTGATATCTACTCTCGAATCATCACCGAAACGTACTATCCCGATTATTGTTTCATCGAGTTGAATGAAGTATCTTTGATCACATGTCATGTGATTACTAACTCCATTGTCTAAGTACCAAACATTACTTTCCTCCTTCGAAACCACAAATTTGTTTGGTGTCACATTCTTCTCATTGAGATATCTATCTCGTGCATATAGAGATCCTCACCATCTAGTGTCTCTTCTTCATTATTCTCCTTGGTTTCTTGAAACTTTAGAAGTCGATCCGGACATGTAAAACGTACGATTTTAGACAAATTTTTTCTTGTATCTTTTCTTTTCGCCATAGTTGCTTTATCCTTCTCTATATTGTTCTCCATTGTTTCTTCTTCCTCTCCCTCATTCTCGACCACCTCGACTTCCCCGTCCTCGACCTCTTCCATTATCATAGTTTGTGATTTGCATACATCAATTTTCCTTGATGCTCTAATTGTTCTCCTTCATCACAAATTCTTTCTTCATAAGCTTTGATCCTTTCAACTAAATCTTCAAAGCTTGTCATTTTTAAATCAAGAACTTGCTCTAGAGCAGCCACCATGTGAATAAACTTTTGTCTTGGTGATAACAAGATTTTTACGTCTCGTTAGTCAAATCCCTATAGTATAAAAGGTTATCGAACC
>OVAX01002285.1:0-31380 GCA_900406405.1 Lepidium africanum
ACTCTCCAAAACCACCACCAAAGAGAATCACATTCACTTTACCAGTCATCAACTCTGCTTTATACAACCTTATGGCCATTTGTGACGCTCCACAGGCTAAATCTGTTGCTGATATCATGAAGCATAATGACCTATCTAAGCCTTCTGCTCATCTTAGTGCACAAGTTGAAACTGTTTGGTACCTTGACCAAGCAGCTGCCTCCATGCTCTAAAGAACCCAAACAATATACTATCTATAAGTTGTTATGTGAGACCAAGTTGTTGTTGCGGTTTACTTGATGCATTTGTGTTACATAAATAACGGGCTAATGCATTAATTTGCGTGTGCTTTGTAAATGTATCAAAACGTCGACTTGTTGTTTTATATAATATACTTATGTGCGAGTCTATGGGTTATAATATGGGTTAATTTTACTCTTAATTTTAATACATACTAATGTATTTCGTTTCTGAGTGGACAATGTCGAACAATATGCAAGCTAACTCAGCGTCAAGTAGTGAAGACAAAACAAAATTCTAATTGTAAACTTTATTTACTTTATCATTTTATTTCTCCATTTATTTCTATTCTGGAGACTAATAAAGAAGAGAATATGGTATTTTTTTGTTGTCAACATCATCATCCTCACATATTTGATTATTTTCTTCAAGTAATCAAAATTTTTCTAGGACGTTTCAACAACAATTTTGGACGGCTCACAAAGCATTGTGCAGAATATTTCGTTTTCAAGTAATGGATGAGTTTGAGAAGATTAAAATCATAAAGTACATTATTGTAACTTAGAAAAGAAAAGGCAGATCAACATAATATCTTAAGGCAGTGGCTGTGACTCTGAGTATATTTGAATGGTTTTATGACTTTTACAAAAAATTTAATTTGGATTTATAGCCCATTCATACTTTAAACACATAAGAACTGTACTCTTAATATATTTATGAGAAGTTTATAACTGTCCGGACAATGGATACTATGAGTTTTGAGTCCATGACTTGGGTCAACGGACTATGAATTCACTAATTTTCAAGGAATCAGTATTGACGACTAACCTGATTTTGTGTATTCCTATAAAATTAAGACATAATCCCATCTTTGTCAAGACCAAATAACAGCAACTTCCCAGTAAAAATCAAACTCAAAACATGACATGTTTATGTCTTGGTCCCAAGCTATCTTTACCACTATGCATCTTTGTGTAAAAAACTTATACTTGATCTCGACTTAATAGCTGATGTCGTTAGATTGATATGGTTGTTCCTATAAACATATATTGGTTTTGATTGGTAACATTGAAAATATCGTTTGTAAACGATATGCTTGTTTTGCTATCAATCAGTACTTTTTTTTAAAATCAGCGGTTGGAACGACCGATTGGAAACAACAGTTGTTTGAAGCTAATTATGATAATTTAAAAATTCATTTTCAAACGAATTTATTTATGGGTGTGGGAAATGAACATTATTTGTATTGAACAACTGATGGTTTTTATTTTTCTTAATAATGCAATTTGTTGTTTCCTTCACAATTGCAACATTTCATTTGCATTTGAGTCGATGATCAATTCCCCCACTAGAAGTATGATATAGTGTGCGTTCACCACATATTATAGCCCTCTTCGAATATACCCATCAGGAGAAGCGTTCAATGAACTCTCCCACTAGGAGAAGCTAACAACCGATTTCCACACCCATTAAATATGCAGACTAATTGCCACACTATTGAGGTTTGGCTTAGTTTACTATTACCCAAATTAGTTGTTAACCAAATAATTAATCGGTAAAGATCCGATTATGACCAGATTAGATACTAAATTGTGAATTTGACCCAATTAAAAGCCGATTAAAACTAGTTAAGAAAATCGAAACGTAGAAATCATTTTTTTCTCTCAACCCTAATTGCTCCATCGTGAAATCGGAATAGAAAGTCCCAATTGAGTACAAATCATGGGTCATCTCTGCTTTGAAACTTGACTATGGCTTTTAGTCGAAGCTGGAGGTGTTGATTTCGGTCGTAATCGAAGTGAAGACAAAGTGAACGACGAAGAGTTGTCTTAACGGAATGAGTTTGATGTCATAGATTGTGCCGTTAGGTTTTTCGATGAGCCTTCTATCAAGCATAATGTGTATCCAAACATCGATAATGAAGAAGAGAACGATGTAGAAGTTGGACATAATCTCAACGTGAAGCGTGGAGATGGAAATATGTACAAGGTCCAAGTGTTCTATAGCGGTCTAGCATTCAACAAAACGGTTATAGACCATGCTCTGAAGACTTCTCAGTATATCAGGAAAGTTAGGTATGACAAAACCAAGTTAGGTTTTGAGTGTCTAGGTACTAGTCAAGGTGGGGACTGTCAGTGGAGAGTGTATTGTTCTAGTAGGTATGAGACTGAGAAATGGGTAATTAGGATTTACGCTGGTACCCATAACTGGTATCCTAATGGCTCTTATGAGATGATAAAGGTTGATGTTCTTTGCTAATCTATTGTTGGATAAAATAAGAGAGGAACCTGAATATTTCATGCCGATGAAAATGGTGATTAGATCGAAATGGAACATCACAGTCCCTAGTAGTTCAAAATAGGGCAATGCGATAGATCGAGAAAGACTATTACCATCAGTTTCAACGCTTAAGAGACTAAGGAGAAGAAATATTAAATTTGAATCCTAATTCTAGTGTTGCCATTGAGACTCTCACCAACCGGGAAGGTTAAGATGTATTCAACCGGTTTTATGTATGTTTTGATGTCTTGAGGAGAACTTGGAGAGCAACTTGTAGGCCTCTTCTAGGCATAGATTCTGGTTACATTAAGGCCCAGACGAAAGGACAGCTCTTGGTTGATTTAGGAAGGGATGGTAACGATGTCATCTACCCTATAGCATGGGTTGTGGTCCAAGTTGAAAACTTTAACAACTGGAATTGGTTTCTCAAGAAGATCAAAAATGAATTGTTTTTGGGAGATGAAAATGAGTTCATAATTGTCTCAGACAGACAAAAAGTAACTAATTTCTATTGTTCACAAAACTGAATGATAAGATGTATTCATTTTGTTTACATAACTGATTGATAAGTTGCTGCATTTCTGATTTTTTCTGCAGGGATTGGTCAAAGTAGTTGATTTAGTGCTGCCAAATATAGAGCATAGGATGTGCGTAAGACACAAGTATGCTAACCTCAAAAAAGCTCATCGTAAGCTGACGCAAATTAAGCTATTTGTTTGGAATCTCGCTTGGAGTTACAACGAGCTGGAATATGTGGAGAACTTGGCTCGACTTAAGGAGTATTATGCAGGGGTTTTTGAATCTGTTATGAATATGAATTTGAGATCATGGTGTAGAGCTTTCTTCAAGGTTGGAACTAATTGTGAAGATGTTGAAAACAATTCAACGGAATCGTTCAACAACACCATAATAAAAGCTAGGGAGAAGACTTTGGTTCCCATGCTCGAGATCATTGCAAGACTTGCCATGATACACATAGTGAAAAGGTCTGTGGTTGCTCTGCAGCATAATGGGAAATGTACAACACATGTCGAAGATGTGTTAGCTATAACACATGATTCCACAAGTTCTCGTATTTTTGGAAGCACTAATATGCAGTACCAAGTGATTTTAGATGGCTGGGGCTCATCGAGTTAATCTAGAGCAAAGATCATGTAGTTGTAGGAAATAAGATATCATAGGGATCCCATGTGAGTACACCTATGGTGTTCTAACTAGCAAGAAACTACCGGTTGAAGATTATGTTTCTAGGTGGTTTTAAACTAGCTTATGGATTCATACTTATACTGAAGGTTTAACGCCTTTGAGAGGTGCAAAATATTGGCATGTTGGATCAAATGGTCCCATTTACCAATCACCAGTGCCACCACAACCAGGCCCTAAAAAGAAAACTAAAAAGGACAAGAGAAATAAAGGAAAAAATGAGTCACCTACAAAGAAGAAGCATGTTGAGAAGAAGAGGATCATGCACTGTGGGATTTGTGGTTCAGATTTCCATAATGTGTGATACCATAAGAAGAAATCACAAGTCAGATTCTCTTATGCTATCAAAACGATTTGATATGAAATAGATTTAAACTGTGTGCTAATTGATACCTTTGTGCTCAGTTTGTCACAGTTTGTGCAAGGTGAATCCTCTCGAATGAATTCTTCTCAACCTTCTCAAATGGATCCTTCTCAAGGCCATCTAACTCAAGAATGAGTAAAAGATATGAAGACTTTGGTGACTAGAACGAATAAAGACTTTAGATCTGTCTTTTCATTGGTGTTGCTTTTGAATACTATTTGGTGTTTTCTTTTGCTAAGAATTTTAGCTCTTTAGTGTTTTCTTTTGTTAGATGCTTGTAGATTTGCCTCTGTAGAACCTTTTGACAATTTCACATTCTTTAATATTTTAATGGCTATGTGAAAACATTTCTCTTAGTTGAATCGACTTTCTTTTGTCTTTTAGGTATTGTTTATTCAAAGTATGACAAATACGACCCACTAGCACATGTTTACATGTCTCGATCTCTCAATGTGGACCACTCCCTTATGCACTATCACATGTGTTGCTTTAACAATTTGGACCACTCTCAAGCACTACCATTTGCAGGCTCGTAAATAGATGGGAATTTAACTTAAAAAGTGATTCGATTTAGCTTAAAAAACATATAACAACTATATCTCTTACTACTAAAGGATCACATAACACAAAACCAAGACATCAACTAAATATGAATATCAAATTTGATTTAAGATCTTCACGATACCAATGTAGACAATGGAACCTAGAACCAAGACAACAGCCATCAACTTCTTCATCATCCACTCAGAGTCACCAATCAGAACAACAACTTCATCTAACGCTTCATTCTTTGTGTTCCTTTGCAGGTTTTGGAACTCCATCACAACCTTCTCAAGTTGTTCAACCGAATTGGACAATGTCTCCAACTCATTCACCAAAGCTTCATCAACCCATTTGAATATGTGTTTGTCATCCACAAGCTACAACAAATATCACAATAGCTTATCAACAAGCACAAAAAGAATTATCAACAATCATCTCCGAAATTTTGGTTCAATCATCAATAACCATCATCAATACCTTGAGAGAATCGGCATAGCAACATCGATAGTAATGACGGTATGAGTTATTCACAGATCTCAAAATCTTCCAAGTGATTGATGCTCCACACCAACACTTCTTCGGAATTCCAACCACGGTTTCTCTTCTAACACAACCTCTAGAAGACCCGCTTGAAGCTCCGTGATATTGCTCATATATTCATTACATGACAAAAAATGAAACTCATCATTACATACCAATCATCTAGACTCATAACTCATCCAAAAATCGATGGATCTTTACCTTCTTCTCAAATCGTGATTTCTTGATTTCGTAATTTAGGGTTCTAATTTTTTCTAGAGAAGACAACCACAGGTCGGGTCTATTTTTAACACTCGGATTACGATTTGGTTACAATGTAAACTGTATCCGGTTCGATAGATGGTTCAAATCACTACAAAAAAATGACATCGTGTGGAAATCGGTTGTTAGCTTCTCCTAGTGGGGAAATTCATTGAACACTTCTCCTAGTGGATATATTCAAAGAGGGCCATAGGTTGTGGGGAACATACACTATATCATACTTCTGGTGGAGAAATTGGTCGTCGATCCATTGCATTTTACATACAAACCATTCACTTATACATTTTAAAATTAATTTTCTGCATGTTATCTCTTTGGACATACATGATATCTTATACAATTTTCAGTTATATCTTTTGTTAAGAACTCAATTTATTTTTATTAATTTGCATGTTACGTGCTAAGTTTTATCTCATCATACTATTTGATTGATGTAGTATTGTCACTAATCAACATTAATTTTTAAACCACATTCGTTACAAAACCTCATTTGCCAACAACTATCAATCTTCAACCACTCGTTATCAAATGATTTTGGTTTCACCTACTTATTGTTTTCCAAACGCTCTTTTCTAACAGTGTCACCAATCGAATCCAAAGATTTTATATAGTTTAGATATGAGTCAAAGAAATTCAAAAAAATTATTGGACTAGATGAATAAAATTAGAGAAATGCCGTCATCATATTTTGCATATAAGTATACCCGAGAAAATATAATTTATCACCATGGTAACAAATATGTCAGAGACATATATATCTGAAACATACAAAAACTTCAACTAAGGGGGTGTTACTTGACTTTAAGAAGAATGTAGCAAAGAAAACATGTCAAAAAAACAAAAATTGTGTATAAAAGGTCTACAACCTTGTAAGTCAGATTTCCATCAGACCCTTGGTCTGATCCATATTCATAGCTCCTTTTGATGCTCTCTTCTTTGGTCCAGATTTTAGCATCGAGAACAACGATCAAGATATTTCCTTTGTCTCGTTGATCGAACTCTGCTGGCACTATTCTTCCGGGTAACTTAATTGAAATGTAAAGAGACGAATCTTGTATCATTGCTCTTAGTGTTTGTTGGCTCAATATGAAGCAGTTGCTGAAATCGAAGTCTGCATTTGGAGCGTTTAAAGGGAAAAATACAGTCTTCAATAATTCACAATCTCTTGCGTAAATGAATATGAGCGAAGGAGGGAGGTCTGGCAATGATGTGAGTCTCTTACAACCATGTAAATAAAGTGTAGATAAATGATGAAGATTTCTGATGCAATCTGGAATCTTTTTGATAACACTCCATTGTAGGTCTAGTAATCTGACATTTCTGGGGAGATGTGATAACCTCTTGAGCTTCTCGGTTTCGGTTATCTCAAGAATGTCAAGACGAGAACAACAACTAATCATTGTAGATGAATCCATCACCCCGGTCCGTGATACAAATAGTCGTTTTATGTTTGTTGACATAACTGGTATAGTTTTCAATTTTGAACATCCATCCAAATCGACCCGCTTGAGAGAAGCCAATATCATGTCAGCTGGAATGACTTGTAGGTTTTTACAATCATCCATCCACACAATCTCTAGTTTAAGAAGATGTGAAAAAGAGGATGGTATCTCTACCAAACTCTCGCACCATCTCAGAGTCAAAAACTTCAGATTTGTAGCATTTGAGAAATCTGGAAGTTCCTTCAAATTCTTGGAGTGTGACAAATTCATTATCTTGAGATTTTGTAAGGGCTGCATTTGTATGAAAATCACACAATAAGAGAGGGAAAGAAGTATTATATAACCTGAATGAAGAGGAAAAACATAAATTCATATATATTTATATGACACAAACCGGGATTCCTTTCCATAGCTTTTCTAGATGGCTTTTTGGCATATAGAGTTTGACAAGATATGCTGGATTAATGGCATGAAGACTCTTGTTTGGATATGCCTTCCAAAGTAGTAACCTTAGCCTACGCAGAAGCTCTATTTCCTCTGGTATCTGGATTCTATTAATATCATTTCTACCATCGATTGTCAGGAATCAAATATTAGACATTCTTTCAAAGGCTCTCTGGTTAGCACAAATTTCATCTATATTAGATTTATTATCCAATGATATGCCGGATACAATTCCTGTACCCTAAACAAATATTTCAAATAATAAGAAATTGTTAGCACATAAGTAGGATCTGCTTATAATGTATTTTAAGTTTAAATGATAAATTAAGGGCCAAAAAATATATAATAAATATACGAGAAAGAATTTACTTTAGCATATTTGAGAACATCACAAATCTCTGTAGGATCTATTAAGATATGGCGCTTCCGAGGCTCTTGTTTTTGAATGGCTTTCTTTCCCATTTGTTGTAGTAATTTGTGCATCAATATATTATTCTCATATTGTAAAATGAGAGATCTCTTTAAGGATTTTCAACCCATAATTGACATCCAAGTCACTCCCAGCGAAGATTGTTTTTATAAAATCCCCATTTCTATAGTTGAAAAAAATTGCAATGTGGTGAAACAGCATTTGCTCGTCTTCATCTAAACTTTTGTAGCCGACTATTAGTACGTCTTCAATATCTCGATCGAGACTAGTTTTCAGCCTGCTCACCACAACTTCCCATTCATCTTTCTTTTTCCCACGTAAAGTTGAACCCACCACACGAAGACCCAACGGGATATTACCACAAAGCCTTGTTACACTTTCCGAAAGCTCTCTAGAACCATGCCATGGAGAGCTTTTGCTAAAAGCATATTTACATAAGATCTTGAGAGCATCTTCATTAGATGGAAACCCCACATTGTATGTATTTTCGATAGCATGTTGCTGAAAAAGCTCTTTGTCTTCTGTGGTAACTAGAATCCTACTTCCAGGGCCAAACCACGATGTTTCATTTGCCAACGCCTCCAATTGCTTTAGATCGTTCACATCATCAAGAAAGATGAACACTCTTTGGTCGCTCAGATTATCTTTTATTGCACCTAAATGGTTTATTTTCTTTCCTCTATGGTTTAAAATCTTTGCTAGAAACTGCTCTCAAGTAACCGGAGCTTCAAACCATAATCATCAGAACCACTATGATAGTTTTCTCTAAGCTTGTCCGCAAAACAACTAAGTTGAAACCTATTAGAGATTAGAGCATGTAAAGCTCTCGCGATGATAGTCTTACCAATCCCAGCAGGACCAGAGATGGCAACCATCTTAACTCCATCATTATCTAAATCGAGCAAACACTGAATATCTCGCAAATGAGCCTCAAGTCCTACCATACCATCAAAATCTCTAGACGGTGTCACATTTAGTTTATCCAAAACATCTTCTGCAATCTTCTCAATCATTATCGCTTCATTGTCCCTAACAAAAGAAAAAAGAAAGAAAGAAAGAAAAAAGCACAACTTCCATCAACATATTCTGTTCCCAATTATTTTCATTCAACAAAATAATTCCTTTATTCATATATGTTCTATCTATAAAAAATGTCTTTAATTGCATAATCAATGATATACATGTTATTTGATATTCGATAATTACAATTTTTCTGATATCCATGTTTTTTATTTTACTGATCGCTAAATAAAAATACAAGTTATGTTATATTTTGATAATTACAAGTCAATTAATAAAAATATGAATCATTTGATATTACATGTCATTTAATAAAAATACAAGTAATTTAATTTTACAAATCATTTAAGAAAACTATGATTTATTTGATATTACGTGTCATTTGATAATTATATTTTATTTGATATTTGATAATTGCATCTTAATAATTTTTTATTTTATTAAACATTTGATATTCTAATGATAAAAATGATTTTATGTTTTAAAATTACAAAATTAGTTAAGATAAATTTTATCTTGAGCTCAAGCATAAATTACAAATGAAGTTTTCATAAGCATTACTAAATTAGGATAATAATAATGATAATGATAATAATAACAATAATATGTACATAAATATAATGTTTATTTAATTTATACGCATATTTGCAAACGACAAAAAATTCTAGGGAAGAAAGACATATTTGTATCTCACAAACAAATTACATGGCTTAATACATTTTTTCTGTTTATATAGTTTCTTCACGGGATTATCTTTAAAAATGTCACAATTAAGTTCTAATCTTATAGCATATCTAATGACCAAAATATTTTTTTGACAAAGGAAATAAAAAAAGAGAAAAGAGGAGAAAGAAAGAAAGAGAAAAAGGAAATTTTTTGGCGATATTGAGAAAAATGACGGGTAATAGAGAGACAACATGTGGCAAGAGAGAAAAATGATAAGTGCTCTTAATGATTTGTTTGTCACAAATCACTGAATTAATGTATGTGTCTATGACTTCAAATGACAATTCATACCATGTTTATTACCTCGGGAACCTCTTTTATGTTATGACATCTCCATATTAATAGTCCAATTTCTCAATCTGCCAGATTCCATAATTACAAAGAACAAGGATTATTGTTTTGACTTTTTTTGTGACAAATCAACACATTTATGTCTATGTTTATGAAATTCATGTTTATGTCGATGACTTTAATGGCAATTCATGTCCATGTGTATGATCTCGAGAATCTCTTTTCGTTTTGCCAGATGTTATCTCCACATTGTCAAACCGATTTCTCTTTCTACTAAATGTCATAATTATAGAGAACAAAGAACACTGCTTTGACTTTATTTTTCGACAAGTTGACAAATTCATGTCTAAGTCTATGAAATTCATGTCCATGTCTATGACCTCTATGTCCATATCTATGACCTCGAGGCAATTCATATCCATATCGATGACTTTGAAAAACCTTTTTTTCGTTTTGCCAGATGTCATCTCCTATTACCAGCTTGATTTTTTCTTTCTGCCAGATGTCGTAACTATAGAGTTCAAAAAATGTTGTTTTAATTTTTTTCTTTTGCGATAAATCAAAGAATTCATGTCCATAGCTATAACCTCAATGACAATTCATATCCAGGTCTATGATATCGGGAGACTCTTTTCCATTTTGCCAGATGTCATTTCCATATTGACAGCTTTATTTTTTTCTCTGCTAAATGTCGTAATTATATAGGGTAAGGAATGCTATTTTGACTTTTTGTTTTGCAACAAATCAACAAATTCATGTGCATGTCTATGAAATCTATGTCATGTCTTTGATCTCAGGACTAAAAAAGTACAAACTTTTTTTGACCAGAAAAAAATACAATTTGTTAAAAAAAAAGAGAATAAGAAACGAGAGAAGAATAAAATCACAATATACCATCGAGAGAGAAGAGAGAATGGAAGGAGGAAAAAGAAAGATTGAAGGACGAAAGAAAATGAGATAAAGAGGGAACAAATGTCAGTTAATGATAGAATGTGGCATTGACTACATGAATCAATATCGTATAAATATCTTATAGATGTATGAATCTTTCAATAAAACTGAATCGCATGATATCTTTAATAACTAATCAGTTTTCATATATATACTATAACGACCTGCGCTATGGCTAAAATCATCTTACATTTCAGATCTAAATATAAGCTAATTTTATCTTATGGTTTTTTGACCATTTATACCTTCCAATCTCTCATATTCTTTTTGTTGATGACTCTTTGTTCTTTTGCATAGCGGAGACAAATCACGCCAAAGCCATCATGGAGATCCTTAAGGTTTATGAGAAAGTTTCATGCTAACAACAATTAATTTTTCCAAATCATCAGTAGAGAGTGTGGTACATCTACCAGCCTTCAAGCTTGTTTAGCAAGCAAGGTTTGGCTGAAGCTTCCAATGTCTTTTAAACCCAAACCACCATTGTCCTTAAATTTGCACATTTTCTCCCAAGAAACTCAATGAATCTTCTTCTTATTGTCCTTACCATTCCACTAGAAACTTGTTATGGAACTTGTTAATTTCTTGCAATGGAATTTTGTGAGTCGAAAGCAAAACATGGTATATACCAGAAGTGCCAACACAACATATTTTTAAGAGAATCTCTTTACCTCCGAAGGATAATGTTTTTGCGTACTAGGCACTTAACTTGCTTGTCAACAGTTCGGTGATGTATGAGAGAATTCTTTGTTTGAACCTTTGAAGCTTTCGGGGAGTCCCAAATATTTCCCATTACCACAATCTTAAGTTATGCCAAGATAGAGTTCGAGTATCTTTTTTGATATATGATCAATTTTGCTACCATATGTTATTGCGGATTTGTTGAAATTTATAACTTGTCCTGAGGCATCCTCGTATAGCTGCAAGAATCTCAATATTTATGTACCTTTGTGAAAGGTAACTCGACACAAAAACAAACTGTCATCAACAAAAAGAAGTTAATGCACTGCATAACTATCTTTAGTTAATCAGATTCTGGTTATTCTACCTTCTTCCTCGGTGTATCATTTTCTTTAGTATCAGATTTCTATTTTTCCATTTAAAAACAAAACGAAAAAAACGTCTTCTTTGATTTGGTCAAAACTAACTACCTTTAATTCTCTAATTGTTTTGAGAAGAGTATTGAAGCTTACAAAGATATATATGGTGATGACTCCAACATATAAAATGTTGATTTAGTGGTCATGAATTTGAATCCGACTATACAAGTTTTTTTATGAATAAGATGTTTGAAAAATGACTCAAAGTTGTATACGATCAGGTATAAACGTTGATGACCTAATTAGGTATTGTAGCTGTTTGACCCTATGATCAAGTATAAACATCGATGACCTAACGACTGGGTGTTGTAACCGCTTTGACTCTACAACCGGATATAAACGTCGACGATGATATAACGACCAAATAGAATGCCGATACTTTGAAGACTTATCCAATTTCACACGTGTTACCACATATGAGCTTGTCGTGGGCTATTGGACCCTAATGGGCTTCACAAACTAGTTAACAATTTGGTATTAGGAAATATGTAAATTAGATTAAATAAAGTTGACTACACACCTTTTATGTATATAAGGTTTTAGCCTCCATGGAATTCAATAAGAAATATTTTTACAGTATACATATTTTTTTGACCTATCTACATGTATTAATAGATTCTAACTCATGCTTAAACATGTGACAAAAAAATTAATTCACTGTGTCGAGAACGTGTGGTCTAGTGGTAGTGGCCACTTTAGCATTTCTTAGGCACCAGAGTTCGATTCCTCTCCGATGCAAAGGGAAGGAAAAAAAAGAAAGATTTTAGAATATAAGCTTTGGCTATGGATCAGACTTTATCGATCTAATTATAAAAGTAAGATTGACCAAAAAAAAATTAATTCACTTTTAAATTGTAAACCATCATGTGTATTATTCTAATAGAAATATCAAATATTTATAAAATTTAGTTCATTTTAAATTAGAAAAATTATTTTAACGTGGTTGGTTTAAATTAATAAATTTATTTGTTAACTATGATTATTAAGAAAATATATATATACATATATATTAGGTTTAGAAATTTATTATACTAGAATTATAAATTTCTAAGTGTTCAGGACTTTTATTTAATTACATATTAAAATTCCATAAAATAAATTCAAGATGACAATTATTTTCCACTTTAAATCTTTGAAGTTTTTCAGAGCAACATTTTCACTTTTGAGTCACCTGGTTGATAATTTTCACTTAATTTCGTTTACATATACTATTTTATTTTAACGATGTTACCTTAAATCATCTCTTCAATTATAATAATAAAATAAAATAACACACTTAAACGAAATTAAAGCTTACCAATAATTAGAACCTATGAAGAATATCAGATTTAATAAAGTTTAAGAATGTTGACCAGTAAAAAAAGAAAAGAAAAGAAAAGGTTTACCAATTAAAGAAGTCTTCCCCAGCAATGCTGCCCGCATCTTCCAAAGCTTTGATCCATTTTTGTCTTTCCTCGTCCCTCTTACGTGCACAAGTTTCATCGAAAACGATCCCGAATTCTCCGATCTGTTTCCGTACATCGGATGGATCTACTCCATAGAAGACCGTCATCACTATCTGTCCCATAGTTTTTTTACACTCCAATATCTCCACCAATTCATCCAAACACCAGCTTGAGGACGCATAATTCTTGGAGAGAATCATGATTGAGATCCTTGATTCTCTTATAGCCTTTTTAAGTGAAGGGGCGATCTCAGCGCTTCTCTCAATCCCTTGATCATCAAACATAGTAATTCCGTTGCTTTTAAACTGTTTGCGAACGTGTTTTACGAACGTCAGATCCGTGGAAGCTACAGAAGACTTTATACCTGTAGTTACGAGCTAGCATAAGAGAAGAAGAAGATGATGAAGCCATGATGATCACAAACTAGCTGAGAGAGATGGAATCGAGTAGTATGATACGTTGAAGGTAAATGAAATAAGATACTTTGCAGTTAATGTGTCTTCCGGACACCAATATGAGACGCAAATCAGCTCCTTCGAGTATATTGAGATATGAAATAATAAAATATAAAATATTATAAATACAATTTTATGATAACTTCGGTCTTGCATCTTGTGTGTACCTACTACGCACCTAGATGTAATATTTCTTTACCATTTTTTTTTCCAATCGTCAATGAATGATCGATGACAAATAAAACATTGTATTTTTGGACGAATAATAGAAGAAAGATGTTTGTAGTACGTATTATCAAGGATTGTGCCTTAAGTATTGAATTACCAAAAAAATAAGGGAATTTGCAATGGATGTCAGGAAAAGTTTTAGTATTTAGTTTGTACGGGAAGGCTAAAATTATAGGCCACTGTCTCAAAATTGTTGATTGTTTTGCCTCTATAATCCAACAATCAAAAAAATATATTTTATTAAATACTGCTTAACTTAAAATATCTATTCTCATAACAAAATTAAAAAAAATCATATTTTCTCTCTCCCTTAGTCTTTTGTCATTGTCGTTCTTCCTCTTTTCTTCTTCATTTGTTTCTCTGATTCTCCTCATGACTCTCAAGCAGTTTCCATTAATATTCTTTTTCCTATCTTATCCTCCAATATCGTCGTTCGGCGTCAAGGACCCATAACGTCGCATCAAAATCCTAGATCGAACTAGGTATGAGAGTTTACTCTCATTTCCAGCTTTTTATGTCACTAGTTCATTTATTGATTTCATGTTCAAACCAAATTTCATTTAGTTAGGAATTATGTTTTCTGTAAGTACTCATTTTTGTTCCCCAATTCATGTGTTAGAACACAATAAGTTTACGAGTTAGCATCTATTTAATCATTGTGTTCGATTTCTTGTCGTAGATGGGTGTTGCGTATTTTATGTTTTTCAGCTTCTTAATTAGGTGATTTTGATGAATTTTTGGATCTGGGAAACCTTAAATATGTAGTTGCGATTTTCTTAGGCGATTTCCGCATTTGTGAAAGTGTGAAATCGTGCAAAATTTTTAGATTTCTGTAACATTTCGATTTTGCAAGTAATATTTTTGTTATATCTGAACCTGGAAGTTTTGCAAATAATTCTAGACCTACTTAGAGCCTTCTTGATTATTGCTGTTGTGTTGATTTTCGCTTAGTTAAACACCATTTTTCAATGTATTCTCACAAATGTTGTCAAACTTGCATAAAGTAACCAACTCTACAGTTTGTCGACTTGTTAGATGCCTTTCTATCCGCAAAAATCATTGCTTGAGTACCTGGAGTGCAAGGCAATGTTTAAAGTTATATGCAAAGCATTATGTTCCCGTAAGATAATTAAGTTATAGTTATATATATTTGTTAACTGTGACGATCTGATTATTTAAGATTTTGATTATGAACAATTTTTTTCATTTCTTAAGTCTAATTATTTAAGATTTTGATTATGAACAATTTTGTGAACTTCTGTCCTAGAAAACCATTTTTGATTTTGTTTTTGGGTGTGGTTCGTGTGTTGTTGTTTGATTTCTAGGTGTGGTCTGGGTTTTGGTGTTATTCGTTTGTGAGTTTAAGCCAAAAGTTCTTCAACTTGTTTCTAATGATATATGCAAACGAATTAGTTGACTTCAATTAATTTAATTAACCAATATATATTTGTTTTGCATACTTATATATGTAATAACTGCAAAACTTTTATTTGTAGTTTAACAAGGAGTCCATCATTTCACTGGAATTCTCTATAGCTGAAGATGGAGACTTGATAACCACATAACCGTGTAACTTGCATGACTGGGCTTGAGTCTGAGTTAGAACATGATTTCCGGTGGAAGCATTGGTTGCAGTTAATATTGTATTTTGCATATCCACAAAGTTTTTGTATTTTCTTATTTTAGTTTTTACTTTCGTGACCAATGGTATTCCCACTAGGCCACTACCTCTGACCTGCCTTCTAGAGGCCCTCAGGATCCAATCAACACCGTAAGCTCACTTCCACCATTTGTTTGCAGATAACTTCATTGATTGCTCCCAGTGGCACAATAGTAAGTATTATGGACTCATATTTACAGTTAACAATATATTTTGCACTTATTCATATGTTTTGCACCTATTATATGTTTTGCACCTATTTATATGTTACAATCTGATTTACAGGGTAACATCCAGTCCATCATATCAATGGAACATGTTGTCCCGAAGAAGAAAACCTGATGTGGTCCGATGAAGAAACCGACGAGAGGTCGATCACATGTTGCAGATGATTCAGGAAGGTGCGAAGAGATAAACAAGCTTGAGTATCACTGCAAGAGATTTCTCTTTATGTTTGTGCAAAACAACATGGTGACCATCTAGTGTTATGCTTATTTATATGTCATGTATTGTGTAAGCGTGCTTCATTTTGTAAACTCTTGTCCTTTTTTACCCAACATTTTTTCACATAATTTTGTAGCTAATGTATATGTTTCCAGGTAACAAATACATTTGCATCTAACAAATAATTTACCGCAGACTCTGTATATGTTCCAGATTGCAAGACAATGTTTAATGTTATATGCAAAAAGTTAAGTTAGCTGCATATATTGTCCGCAATGTGGGAAGATTGTTTGTGGTTACTTCATTAATGCAAACTATATTNGATGAGATCAACTACGGGTGGAGTGTTCTCTACTGTCCCCCGGACCCTCAGATATATCATTGCCTTCATAATCAAGTCATGCATAGACCTTAAGGTCGATGCCGCCTTGTCCGTGTATATCCATACGATGGGTTGACCTTGATCTGGTCGATCTATAGGTCGATATTTGGCTCCTTTTAATTCATTCTATTTCTAGAAATGGCTGCTCGACCTATTTGGAAAGAGCTATTCTAAAGCCTATTATATTGGTAACTTTTTAGTCGAATTTTAGTTTCAGAGATCACGCCAAGATTTGACGCCAAAACTTCCATGTTTCTATTCTTCTTGATCCAATCCAATCTTATTGCTTGCATGCTTCATCCCATGAACTCCAAACCTCCAAGTTAAGCTTCCAATCACCTAAAATGACTCAAAAATAACCAAATATGCAAATGCATGAAATAAGGACTCTAATGCATGATTTATACACAATATTATCTAAAATGAGACTAAATACAACTTATATGAATGATAATGATGCAAAATAATGATGAAAATCATGCTAGTAAATACATATATCTACTTCCCTGTACTTGTCATTTGCTTGTCCTCAAGCAAACAATTCAAGACCAAAGAAGAGGTTTGAAAACATTATTGGGAATTCCTTACCTGAAAACAAATAACTCATCAAGCTATGGTTGTAATCCACATGTAAACCCCCATCCTCTTAGAAAGACCACAATGTAATCATATCATATAGCATCCAATTCTGAAATATCCTACACCCTAAACCAATTTCTAGGCTCTTGAATTGATTCCGTATTTCTAAATGTGCATGCTTCTAAAGGGACTTGAGATGAATATATGATTCGACATCTTGAGCTTATCATGACTTAATTCAATGAAGCACAATTATCATTTCTTATATTGGTTCAGTTTTAGCACAAAAACTCATGGTCTTTAGAATCCACAACCGATCAGAAGTCTGCTTCACGTCCTTTTTGAGGATCCACAAACATGAGAAGGTTACTTCATGTTCTACTCTCCACTTTCTTAGTGAATGTACGGAAATGCTGACATAATGCCAATACTTGTTCGATCAAAATTCTAACAATTATTCTGGGTGTTTAATGTTTGTTCTGGTTCAGTCTAGAAAATGGTCAAGTGTGTTTCTAATCAGGATTATCTAAATTGGAATAAGTACTCTTTGATAACTTTGTCTCATGCGGAGCAAAGCCCTTCTTAGTCAAGCTTAGTCCCTTTCAATTTGGAGTTAAAGGAAAGAGCGGATCTGGAGTGTTTTGCTTAAACGAGCTATGCAGCAAGCTGAGTTCTATCGAAACAACGTTTTTTGGGCATACGAGAAAATAGTCCAGCTCACCATATTTATTTGCGACTTTCTTGATCCCAGAAATCTTGTACTCAGAGTCACGAATAAAGATAAAGTGGACTACCCTGTATGACCTACATTTCTTTTTAGTGGCTTTTTCTTGTCTTGGACAATTCAGCCCTTTCTCAACCAAGTATTTTACGCACATTCCCTACTCAATTTAGACATCATTGAATGAGTTGTATTTGGAAGAATGGTCACCTTTAGTTATTTGCCAAGCTAAGCTCAAAGAAGGAAAGCATTCAATATACCTCAAGGCCCTAAATCAGCATATTAAATTCAATTAAATAAATCAATCCAAGTTATCTCAAGACATAGCGCAAGCATAGAAATTTCGGGTGAATGATCTATCAATTTTCCAAAGGGCAAAACTTTAGCTCAAATAGCACACAATGATCACTAGCCGATAACTTAACGAGATTGCTCACCTCAAGCAAGAAAATTTCCAAAACTGAATATGAAAACTATGATGCAAACCTAGATGCTTCTAAGGACTCAATCTTAAATGAAATGTTAATGCAACTATATGCTTGTTTTTGTGTTTTTCGAAAAAAAAATTTCATCTAATGATGCAAAGACTCAAGAAAATGGAAAACAAAACAACTCAAATGAACATTAGCAAACTAGGTTCTCTCCCCCAAACTTACTTTTCACCGTCTCGATGAGAAAATAAACACAAGAAAGAGATACCTTAACAACAATAGCAAAAATGCAAAAGAAAAAATAAAACTATGTAAAAAGTGGTGAAATTGGTACCTTAACTAGTGAGGTTGGTTGTCATATGTCTCATTGACATAGGCATCATGATTGAGCTGTCCATCAACAGCTTTGGATTTTTCAGACCAGAAGATCATCATAACATCGTTCCTCTTCATAATACTCACGACATAAAGTCTCCTCTTCATCGGATATACTTCCAAGCAACTCATCAATGGTCAGTAAGTTCCAATATCCAGGAGGAATTGGTTCACTTTGGCGTGTTTGTGATGAAAGATGGCTTTGTGAGAGGCTTATATAGTTTTACTGCCTTTGAAGTGGTTGCCATTGATTTATTCTCTTTCCCTTTCTCAATTTTAGAGGACTTAATGGATTGGTCATGAGGTTTTGGTAGCATTATTCCTACAAAGTGTGAAGTCAAAGTGCGAGAATCTAGAACAATGAATAGAATTGCAATGTGTTGCCAAATGATCAATTCTAGCTCAAAGTAACACCAAAACAATCCTAAAACTTTGAAGCATTACCCCAAAAACCAATTTGCAATTATTTTCAAGGTAGTATCAAAGGAAGAAAAAGTCAACAAAAAGTCAACAATCTCAAAACACAAGATATACAAATTTTGCAAGAATTGGAGAATTTTAACAATGAAGTATAATCATTTCTTCCTAATTACACCAAAAGGAATCAACACAAGCACATTTTAACCATTTCCCCAAAATTTTATCTAACTTTTCATAAATCAACATCTCAAGAACCCTACCTTTCAAAAGCTCAAAATTTGACTATGAAGCTTATAAATCTAGGCTCCAAACAAGTTACCCAATCAATATCTAACAAAATCTAAGCTCAACAACTCATATTTAAGCTCCAACTCATTGAAATAAATATATCTAAAAATTTCTAAGTTTTAAAGGAGAAAAGTGTAGAAAGTTCATACCTTTGAGTTGTGTAGAGTGATATAGATGTTGAGAAACTTGAAACAATATGATGAGTAAACATTTGAAATCAAGTTAGAGACATGGAAATTATTGTAAAATTTTGATCAAAAACGGTGAAAAAAGAGACATAAATTGTTTATGAAGATGAATGGAAGTGAGAGATTGTGTGAGGAAAGGACAAAATAAGCATAAGGACAAGAAAACTTACCTTGGCCTCACTATCGACCCAAGTCAATCGACCTTGAGGTCGACGATGTCCATTTTGTTCCGTGTGGTCGCGTCCATCAGTTTGCACTCTCTCAACCGTAAGGTCGAGTAAGCCTCTTCCCACGGACGTTTGTCGACCACATACTTCTCGACCGTTGGGTCGAGTGGTTTGGTACTTCTCGACCATCGGACGCGGCCTATCGACCATGAGGCCGAGTAAGGCGCATCCCGACTATTTTTTCGTGCGTATGTCGGGTCGTGGTTTCTCAACCGTAAGGTTGAGTGTCCCTCCATCCGTGACCCTCAGGTCGCTTGCGTCTACCTATCCTCGTCGATCCTCAGGTCGATCTTCACTACCCCAGGGTCATCATTTTTGTAACACAAGCTCTAATCTTCCTTTCCCACTCAAAGTCCATTCTCAACTTGACCATAAACTTCACAAGAAACACACTTTATTCAACAAAATCAAAAGAAATAAAAGCTATATATACAAGGATACCATAGGATTGCCTTATAAATGCGTTTGTTTTACGTCTCGAGCTCGATGTTGTCTGCTGCTTTTTATGCAGTTTGAGGATTAGAAAGTGGAATCTTCTCCACATTCGCGTCCTGAGAATCAGCAAGATAGGCTTTGATTCTTTGGCCGTTTACTGTGAAGTCTTCTCTTGAAGTATTTTGAAGTACAACAGCCCCATATGGTAGAACTTCTTTCACTTCGAAAGGTATAGACCATCTATATTTGAGCTTCGCTGAGAATAGTTTAAACCAAGAATTAAACAACAAAACCTTGTACCCTTGTTTGAACTCTCTTTTCACTATTTTCTTGTCATGGAAAGCTTTGGCTTTCTCCTTGTAGATTTTGGAGCTCTCATACGCACCACAACGAATCTCATCTAATTCCTCCAACTGAATCAAACGTCTTTCAGATTTTGATTTGAGATCAAAGTTCAAAAGCTTAGTAGCCAAGTTGGCTTTGACTCAAGTTCCACTAGGAAGTGACAAGCTTTCCCATACAACACGTTGAACAGTGTAGTACCCAATGGTGTTTTAAAAGCTGTCCGATAAGCCCATAAAGCATCATCCAACTTCCTAGACCAATCTTTTGGAGTATTTTGTGCGGTTTTTCTTAAGATCTCCTTGATTTGTCGATTAGAAACCTCCACGTAAGCCAATGTTTGTGGATGATATGGAGTAGAAACCTCCACTTGACGCGTGGGTCGAGAGGTCTTCTCGCAGTCGAGGCTCTGCTTCCCACGGTAGAGGCTTGGCTTCCCCCAGGCGATAACTTGGGTGGATCCGATATCGGCCAGTTTTGCTTTTTCTCTCGGCCATGGCCTCGGATGGTTTGGCCGCAGCCAAGGCTTCATATCTTGACCTTCCATGATCCTTTTCAACCCCATTCCATGCATCCTCCACCCCACAAGCTTCAGATTAATCGTCAGGTCGAGTGCAATTTCCTCTCTCAGCGCTGAGAAATCGATCGCCTGGTTTCAGGTTGATCGTTAGTTCGAGTGCAACTTCCTCTCTCAGTGCTAACCGATCGATCGCCTAGTTTCGAGTTAATCGTCAGATCGTGCGCTATGTTACCTTAGCTCGCTGATTGATCGATCCTGGTGTAGATAGATCGATCGCCTAGATTTAGATTTAATAAATTTTCTTACCTGAGACAAATTTGAAACCAAAATGAAAGTAAATAGAAAGCAGAGAAATGCAGAAAATAAAAATTGCCTAGTAGTGGGTTGCCTCCCACTCAGCGCATGTTTAGAATCATTTTGACTCGCATGCCACTTAGATGGCGAATGGGCTCTTGGGATCATAGCTGTGATCAGAGTAGTTTTCTCCTTTCTATTTCATAGCCGTGATCATACCGCATAAATTACTAGTAGAAGTTGTAATGGGATAAGAGACTCCTTTAGCAACATTCTCCAAAACCACTCTCTTGTTGAGGAAATCGATCCTAACCCCGATAGTGTTCAGAAATGGTCCTCCCAACAGTATTGGCACTGCACCGTCCTTCGCTATCTCCACTACAGTAAAGTCCGTTGGAACTTTACAGTTTCCAACAAAAAGAGTAAAATTAACTAACCTTCCTCGTAGGCACTTGGAAGTAGCATCTCCAAAAGAAATGGAGGAGTTATGCTCTTGCATCAACTCGATTCCCAACTTCTTTATGGTCTCGAGTGAGATAACATTTACACTTGCTCCAGAATCGCAAAGTGCATCACTGAAAATCAGGTTCCCTATAATGCAAGGGATCATAAACTCTTCTTGATCCTCAAGTTTGATGAGCTCTCTCGGGAAAAGGATCTGTGGCTTGTACTTACCATCCTTGCTTGCTCACTATTTCTCTTTACTGTTGTTTGCATCAAACTTAACCACACTGCATGATTCCTTGGGATTCTTCTCCACCTTCCCTAGTAGTGCTCCTTGAGGTCATCTCATTGCTTCAATGGTTTGAGCTACCTTAGTATTCAACTTCTTCATGTGTATGGAACCTAACTCGGACTTGTTGTTGAGATCATTGTACATGCTGTCGACCTTGGTGTTGAGCTCTCTGGTGGTTTCTACTGCTCCTACGCAAGTTGTTGAATCAAAGCTTTGATCTCATTGTTCGAAGTGCTTGAAGAGCTCACTGGAGCTTGTTGTTGCTGCTATTGCGGAGCTTGCTGCTGAAAGGGCTAGAACGGTTTTCGCCACATGTGACCCTGGTTTGGCACAAACGGTTTTCCCTAAAAAGGTGACCCTTGTGGCATCACCAGAGCTGGAAAGACTAAATCTTGGGGAGTCTCCACGTTGGTGTTCCTATAAGAAAGATAGTTCTGATTCTGGCCCATGTTCTGCCAGTTCACGTAATTGACCTCTCGCTGATCACCCGACATCTCTGAATTGTCATGAATTTGTGCTACCTCTTCATCGTCTTCTACCTGATGAATACCTCTTTGTCCACCCTGACTAGCCTTGATGACCATACCGAGCTTCTCAGCAAGCTCATCAATTTTCTGAGTTTCAACACTGTTGACCTATCTTCCTCGGTCATACTGTTGGGCAATGACTACCAGAACTCGCAGCTAAGTCCTAGATGAAGGTGAAAGCTCCATCCCTCGTGTTAGTCATGAAATCCATGTTACTTGCTGCATTCAAGGAGTTCTTGTAATCTCAAATTATCCCACCATAGAAGATGTTCTGAAGTTGTACTTGTGATGTGGGCAGTCTCGTTAGTATTCCTTAAATCTCTCTCATGCTTCACTGAACGATTCCCCAAAACGTTGCGGGAACGTAGTGATCTTATTCCTTAGTGCTACAGTCTTTGATTTGGTGTACAACTGATCCAAAAAGGCAGCTCAAACCCCTTCCCACGTGGTGAATGAACCTGGAGGCAAAGATCTCAACCATCTGGAAGCTTTGTCACAAGGCGAGTGGTGGAAGAGCTTGCACTTAACGTAGTCTGCAGGGACTCCATTTGAACTCATGGTGCTACACATATCCTCGAAATCTCTATGTGATCCATCAGATTCTTCCCTGGAAGTCCATTGAACACGTACTACTTAACCTCTCTAATCAGCTGAGGCTTAATCTCGTAATCTTGGCCCTGAATTGGTGGAGGACGAATAGCAAACCTATTCTGATAGTGTTGGTGAAGAACATCCAAATCACCAATAACTAAGCGCTGAGGCTGCTCATGCTGGCTCCTGAGCTGAGCGAAATCCCTCCACAGTTGTTCAACTGTAGCTTGCACATCTTGATTCCCCAAGTCATTCTCGAGAATCTCAGGATTGTTAGGAGCGTGTTGATTCATTGATCTAGCTTTTCTGTTCTCTCGTTCAATCCTAGTGAGTGCTTCGTTGTCGAGATTCATAAGGTTCTCAGATCCTTGGCTTCTCCTTACCATAAACCTGAAATTTAAACAAAAAGAAAACAGAAACGAAAAACGTAAGTAGAAGTGTTTAGGCTAGAAATTGAATTTCAATCAAAAGGCAACCAATTGGTTACCCGGCAATGGCGCCAAAAACTTGATGTACTCAGATTTTACCCTAGCAATCTACTGCAAGTTCATAGCAAATGAAGTAGTACTTAGGGATTGAATCCACGAAGAACCAAGAACTGTACTATTGATTACTCAATTCAATTTCAAGCTAAATTGAACAATAATTTAAGACGAATGAAACTAACAACTTAAATGGTTTGTAAATAAAGAATTAAAGGCATCACGCATTGAGAATTCATTCAGGAATAGGAAATCAAACCAGGGAAATTATTCAAGGCATTCTTTAAACCAATTCTCGACTTTAAACACAATGAATTAAAAGACCCACTGTCGCAGTGTCTACTAATGAGTTTAGTATCTTAGCAATCCTAACTATCGCTGGCTCTAAGGATACAAACAAGCATTAACAAATAGGTTTAATTTGTCCACGACTGACTTTAACATCAACTATCGTTGGTTAAGAGTCAATCATTCACTAAGCTAGTTCAGGCGTTCAACAGACTTTTGGAAAGCTAAACAACCTAGAATCAGAGATTAGGTGATTTAGCTAATCTAGGCATTGTACACAGTTATAGATTGAGAACTCTAATGATTGAACCCTATCTATTCCCTAATCATCGATTCCTAATTCCCTAGAATAGATGAAAGAAAACATTGAATTGCAGTATAAAACCAAAGGGGGTTTAGAATTCTTCTCAATAATAGAGGAGGAAATCTTCTCCCTTGCTTACAAAAAGTTTCTAGCCGTCAAAAATATAATGGATCATGATAACAGAGTAAAACTGAGTATTTATACGTCTTAAAACTTGTAAGTACAAAATAGGGAAAATTAGGTCTGTCTTCGACGATGGATCGATTAGAGTGTTGATCGGTCGATCCACAACATGATCGATCGATCATAGCAATAGCTGGTCGATCTCCAAGTCGGGCGTAAATCATCGTGAGGGGTTGAATCGGTCAATCATGAGATCTAAGGTTGATCCACCGGTCGGGCGCAAGTGTTGCTAACGAGATGATCGGTCGATCAAGCTGTGGTTGGTCGATCGTGAGGTCGGGTGAAGCAAGAGCTGAGATAGGCCCATCGATCAGTGTGTTTTGCTTTGAAATTCCAGAATTTCTCCGATTCTGCTCCAATCCATGCTTCTCGTGCATGATCCGAATTAGGCATGTTTTACACCTGTAAGGACTCTAAAACACTAACAAAAACTCTAAAAACATACGAATTAGTGAGCTTAAAACCGATAAAAACAAGGTATATCCTTAACTACTCACTCATGATGGAGATAAAACAACAAGCAATTAAATTGATGAACATAATGAAATAGAGATGAGAATAGATAGAGAGATTCTTCAATGAGATTAATGAAATTATCCAAACAAGGATCATCCTAAAAGGTCTCAAGTATATCCTCTCTCAAAATTCTTAAGAACAAAGCATAGAAAAACTTAGAGAAAATAAAGAGCTTAATCGAAAATATGGCTTAGCTAAACATAAGTTTCTGTTTTCCCATATTTATACCCTTAGAATTAGGGTTAAAAACCAATAAAAAGGTAACTGGGTCGACCCAGGACACACCGAGTAGGACCAAAAAGTCTTGCAAGTGTCCATGTAAATCCCGTGTGGTCGAGCATGTTTTGGTCGACCAAAGGGTCGAGTATGATCCATTCATGCGAGTTATCCTTGTGTTGAAGTTCCATCGAGCAAGGCAGGCCAGACAGATGGTTGAGGTAGTGGATCACGGACGTTTGGTGTGGGACAGGCATCATCGATCGGATATGGTTGGGTCGTTGGTTGATGAAGGGTGATCCAGAGTATTTAGCACCCAATGACCCGACGTCGACCACCTATCGTCGGACAGATGGTCGAGGAAGCCAAAACCCATGTGTCATCCGCTCGTGGCTTGATTGGGTTGTACTTGAAGATCATTCGGTCGAGGGTCGGGTCGCATGTGGTCTTCTTGCATGAAAGGATGTGTCGACCTCTAAAGGTCGACCTTGGGATCGAGGCCGCAACTACCAGCTACTTATCATATGCGTTCTATGTGTTTTCCGCCGTCGGGTTGCGGCCATCAACCTTAAGGTCGATGCTGCCTTGTCCGTGTGTGTCCATACCATGGGTCAACCTTGATCTGGTCGGTCCATAGGTCGATTCGACACCAAATCTTGATGGCAAGATTACAAATCTTGATGGCTGAATTTGAAAGAATGAAGATGAAAGAAACTGATATAGTCGATGAGTTTGTAGGAAAGCTTTCAAAGATAACTTCAAAGTTGGCGGCCTTAGGAGAAACAATTGGAGAGTCTTAACTTGTGAAAAAGTTCCTTAATAGTCTACCAAGAAGGAAATTTATTCACCTTACAGCGTCATTTGAACAAGTACTTGGCCTAAATAAAACAACTTTTGAAGATATAGTTGGGAGGATAAACACTACAACAAAACATAAGTTTTACAACGCCTATTTTCATCCATAATTCGTTGTAAAATGGTTTTACAACGAATTAGGGACGAAGTGTGTTTCGTTGTATATAGATCGTCGCAACATGTATTTCGTTGTAAAATCGTTGTGAAACTTCCATCAAAAAAATTTTGCTATTAAATCGTCATAAAGCTTTCGTCGTAAGGTCATTGTAAATTTTGTTGTAAAGTCGTTGTAAAATAATCGACATTACTTCGTCATAAATTTTACAATGAAGTAACGTCGCCTATTTTACAACGACTTTACAACAAAAATTAGGGACGAATTAGGGATTCCATTCTTTACAACGAAAATACAACTCCAGTTTTAGATACGAAATAGTGATGAATATTTTTACAACGAATTAAGGAGACAACTTTTACATCGAATTAGAGACGAAAATTTACAACGCGTTTGGGACGATTTTGAAAATTATTTTTAAAAAAATCAAATTAAAAACTATTTTTTGATTTAGTTTAAAATTTAGAAAATATTAAAATTTTAATTTATAAAATATTATAAAAGTTTTTACAAAAACATTAAAAATACAAAATAATATTTATCGTAAGATTTTGTCAAACAAATCCGCATTACGGGCTTCTTGTTCCTCAGTCACTCTTTCGTTTAAGTCGACATCTCTCTAAGCTAAAGTTTGGATCCCGAGAGCCTGACGTCTATGATCTAATGCCTCCTGCTATTGGGGATTGCTAGCGACCAAAATATCGAGCAACGACTCCATTGCTGCAAACTTCTGATCAGTCGATCGCTGTAGATCCATCAACTAAGTTCAGAGAGAGCTTTCTCCTACCCAAGCTGAAGTGAATCTTGAGAAATCTTGTATGGATCCTACTCAAAGAATTCATCCTTTTTTCTTTGGAGCAATCTAGTAAAAACGGTGAACATGTTAGTACCGACAAATAATTCCACATTGAAATCATATACTTAATAATTTTAATTAACTAATTACATGTTTATAAATAGAGTCGACTTCTGAAGTGGTCAACTCCACAGGAGTACCATCGGTGGATTCCTGGGAAAGCTGAGTCTGACGTTGCTGAACAGCAGCTGTAACCTCGTTGTACTGCCTCTTCGATCTAGTGTTGACGAAAACACCGGACTTGTTTTGATGAGTCTTCTTGAACAAATCTGGAAGAGAAGGAACATGTCCTAACTCTTCAGCCTAAAAATTGTAAAATTTAGTTAAATATCTAAGTAATTCAAAATTAAATAAACAAAATATTTTAATTTTAAATAAAACAACGTGCCATCTATAGAGCGACTCCGCGAAAAGGAATATGTCCAGTAGTGTGAGGCATAGCGAGCGGCAAACCATCTGGACCAGTCGTGTTCCAAGAAGCAGAACAATGTGCAGATTTCCTCATGGAATTTGGATCCATCCAATAATTCTTCAAGCCCTCCCACACTGCATCTGTCATGAAACCAGGTTTGCCGACATCTCCTTTCACCTCCCACTCTGTCTTCCAGTCACAGACAATGCTAGCAAGCTGCGTCATGGCTTTCTGGTTGAACTCATGCTTGACGGTCTCGGTGATGGAGACGTCCCAGTTCCAACGTTGCTTCAAAAAAAAGATTTAAGATTTAATTAGTAATTATATAAGTTAATTAAATAAAACGAATAATAATTAAAATTTTTAATTTGTAATTAAAGTGAATATCTTAAACCACGTAACCCGAATGTAGTGTGGTGTCGATTTCCAATTAGGGGTCGGCTCGACGAAAAAACTCTTGATGCAGTTCGAGATGCTTCTCCCCACTTTGTTGTCAATACCAAACCTGAAATTTATAAAATAATTGTTTAATAAATAAAAATTTAAATTTAAATTTTTAAGTATAATAAATAATTTTAATTTTAAATTTTGAAGTATAATAAACAAAATTAATATTGAATAGTTTACTTACCAATAAGTACCAGGAGGTCGATCGACATGTAATTCCTTCAAACCCGAGCGATTACCCTGCGTGAGAATCATCTCCACTGGAAACTGTGCATATGGTACAGTCGGTGGCACCAAAAGATCCGGATGAATAGCTCCGGGAACGGGCTGAGGGTCCACGGTCTCATCGGGTTGCTGCTTCGGTACTGACTGTGGATGAGATGGGGGAGTATGAGACGGGGCAGTCTGTGAGAATGTCTCGGGCACTGTCGAAGATGTCGATGTTCAAGCAGAACCCGATGATGAAGATGTGCCATGAATCATCTCACTATAATGAACACGTCGTGTATGCTTACGCGGAGCCATAATAAATCTACAATTATACAAAAAATAAATAATTAATCAATAATCTGAAAAACTAAATTCCATCCTAATTGCTAAATTCCATCCTAATTACTAATTTCCATCCTAATTACTAAATTCCATCCTAATTACTAAATTCCTTCTATCCTAATTCAATATCTAACCTAAAACCATAAAAAAAAATAAAACAAAAAATTAGAGAGAAGGGAGATCAGATTATACCTAGAGAGAGATTAAGTAGAGAGGAAATGGCAAGGAAGAATGAAATGTCGTGGGTTAATATATAGGATTACGTTTCGTCGTAAACACGTTGTAAATTTACAACGCTTTTACAACGCGTTTGTTTTACAACGCGTTTACAACGCGTTCGTTGCAAAAACGTTGTAAATTGCCAACGCATTTATGACACAACATCATAAAGCCGCAAAAGTTTGGTTTAGTAAAAACCGAACTTATAAAAACCGAACTTACAAAATCGAACTTGTAAAACCGAACTTACAAAACTGAACTTACAAAACCAAACTTACAAAACCGAATTTATGAAACCGAACTTTCAAAACCGAACTTTCAAAACCGAACTTACAAAACTGAACTTACAAAACCGAGCTTACAAAAAACCGAACGTTGTAAAACCGAACCTATAAAACCAAACTTACAAAACCGAACTTACAAAACATAATGTACAAAACCAAACTTACAAAACCGAACTTATAAAATCGAACATATATATAATACCAAACTTATAAAACCAATTTTATAAAACAAAACTTACGGAACCGAACTTATAAATTTTTCTTTTAGTTGAAAAATTATGAAAGTTTATAAATTTGTAAAATTTATACAATGAAATTTGTAAAATTTATATAAATCCATCTCAAAAAATTTTAAAAATTAATATGTAAAATAAAACGTCGTAAACTCGTTGTTAACATTAGGCGTCGTAATGTTACAACGAGTTTACGACGTTTTATTTTACTTTTGTTTAATCATTTTCTTGTTTTAGTTTTACAAATTAAATTTTTATAAATTTTACAAATTTATAAACTTTTCTAAGTTTTTAAATTAAATCCAAATTTTACAAATTTATAAGTGCAGTTTGTTGAGATTCAAATTCTTAATTACAATTAAGTTTGAATTTTATATAATTCTGCACAATACGATAAAAAACTTCTTCATACATTACGTGCTCACTTTAATTGTCATACTTATAATTAATACATCTTAAAAACGTTATCATACATATGCGGAACAATCACTCGGATTCTTCATCATTACTATCTTCTCCACTACTACGTTGATCATCACTTTCATCAAATTCATCACGTTCCTCGTCGTCAGCATCGTCAGGGAGATCTTCGTATTCTCGGTTTTGCGGATCAATTAACAGAACTTACTATGTAGCTTCATCGGGTTCATGTATAGCCGCACATAATTCTTCTTGCAAGGGTAAATCTCCAGCTGCAATAATTTGACCATGGGGAGCGATTTTAATAGCAGCCAACCAAGCGATTCCAGATTCTTTGATCCTAGGATATGAAATGAAGCTAACTTGCTCTGCTTGTGATGCTAAGCAGAAAGACTCAAATTTGTTGTATCTTCTCTTCGCGTTTACATCCACAACTCCAAATTTGCTACATCGAACCCCTCTGTTAACTACGGGATCAAACCAGTCACATTTGAAGAGCACATATTTCAGCCCAACTAATCCTACAAATTCCACTTCATAAATTTCTTGCAAGATACCATAAAAATCTGTTTCACCCTTCACACATACTCCCCAATTGGCCGTTGCCCTCTTTTTACCGTATTCAAAGGTATGGAATGCGTATCCTCTGGTGAAATACATTGGTGCCATTGTTATCTTAACAAGATGACCTTCAATCAAATCATGAAACCATGGTGGGTAAAATGGATCGTCATGGTCAACCTGCACAAATGATTAAATTAAACAGGATTCCTTATAACCTAATTGCACTTCTCATAATGAAATAATTAATTCTCACATGCCCCTTTAACTAGAGTGCAAAGTGCATATCTTTCCGTTTGAGTACTTCGGCGTCTGAAATTCCTTCAATAGTTTCTTTTACCTGACTTACAAATAGACTAAACGTGTAGATATATATATATATATATATATATATATATATATATGTTAATTAAGTAATAATATACACCTAAATTAAATATATAGAATTAATTAAGATATATATACCTTTCAAACGGTAGCACTTCAGGACAATTCAGAAGTATATATGTTTGTGCCGCGTGACCATCGTCGGGACTACTCTACCAAACTTCTTTTAATTTTCCACTTAGATGACCAATAGAGCAGAAGATATTAGGAACTTCTTCGACTAGATAAGTTGGGGCCACTCCACCATCGTCGTATCTCCTAGTAGCTCTTTTCCGTGTGTGAACGGTGGGTGAAAAGTAGTACAATGTGAAGTTAGAGGTTTCTTCANAAAAGTAGTACAATGTGAAGTTAGAGGTTTCTTCAGTTAGACTACCGGCGACGATTGACCCTTCCACTTTTGCCTGGTTCTTTACTTTGCCTTTCTAATTTTTTATAAACCGCTCGAATGGGTACATCCATCAAAAATGAACCGGACCAGCAAGTAATGCTTCATGAGGAAGGTGAACTGGGAGATGTTCCATCACATCAAAGAATGAAGGAGGAAATATCTTCTCTAAATTGCACAACAAGATCGGAATATTCCGAGAAAGTTGTTCTAAACTTTCTTCTGTGAGTGTTCGTGCACTTAAATCCCGGAAAAAGGCTCCAATACCTACCAAAAATAAAGCACATATAAAAGTGATATGTATTAATTTCTTAATTAGTTAAATTATTACCTGCAAGTACTTCATGTACATTCTTCGGAAGTAACTCGGCCAAAGCTAATGGTAGCAGTCGTTTCATGAACACATGATAGTCATGACTCTTCATCCCTATAAACTTTTGCCCTTGCTCAACATATCTGGAGAGATTCGAAACATATCCATCAGGAAACAGATCTTCGTATTCTCGGTTTTGAGCCATATTGATCAAGCTCGACTTCACCTCGAAGTTGTTGGCAGCAATAACTGG